>VZTI01005197.1:1925014-1945449 GCA_013397865.1 Struthidea cinerea | reverse complement strand
CCACGGGGACATGGTGATGAAATAGTAGCTCTCAGTACCCTGCACACGAGCTAAGGAAGCAGGAGCCTGATCACTCTGCATTGCCTTCGTTGCCTTCGTCGTACTCCTCCCTTTCCCTGGGACCTCTGTTTTGCCCTGCCCATGGCAGGATTTTTGTTCCTTGACCGCTTTGATTCTGAGCTACATTCAATGCTTGCAGCATATTTTCCTTAAGTGTCTGCAGTGCAGCAGGGCTGTAGTAACACAGCCAAACCCAAACCATTTTATACCTCGTTTAGCTCTCTCTTACACCTAAACAAGTCTCCTAAGCACAAGCAGCTCAACAGCACGCCAGGAGCCTGCAGCCGAGCTCTACACCCTGCTTATAGTACTGCTTTTCAGGGGAAAAGCGCCCACACCAAGCCGATTCCAGCAGTGCATTTTAGGACATTAAGAGAAGTCCAGTGATATCTGAGAGTGACCATCTTCTTTCCCTGCTTTCTGTAGAGCTCCCGCGCGCTGCAGCAGCACGGAGGCAGCACATACTTCTAGTCCGTACCGAGGCACTTTGGCAGGGATTTGTTTGACACCGAAAGGCATATAACACCACCTTGGCAAGATTTCACTACAAGAGCTGCCTGTCATGTTCGGTCGCTGGCTGCCAAAATGCCAGTGGAACCAATGACCCCGGCAAACAGGCGAGAGCCTCTGCAACGACACCCCAGCGCCTCAGCATTTTGTCACAAGTGGCTTCTCCACTCATGGTTCTTCCCTTCAGAGGGTCAGGACCTAAGTCCATGGTGCCGGCCACTTTGTTCTGCAGCTGAGAATTCAAAATATTTGCCTCCGGAACCGGCTGTTCCTTTGTTAAACCAGTTTCAGTGCACCGGGACTGAGGAAATCGGCAGTCACCTTTTGAATGGAAGCAGTGCTCTGCCTTTAACTTTGCTATTAAACACTGATGGTATGGGTGTGGAGTTTAAAAAGTTCAACAAATAACTAAAATTAAAAGCAAAATATCTGATGGGTCAACATGGAAACTCCGGTTCTCTACACACCTGCAATTTAGGAAATGTAGGAATTGTAGGATTTGTTTGCTGCTGTTCGGGGATAGGTCTGAGGAAAAAAAAAAGTCAAAGCTTTGAAAACGACAGGCAACTGAAAACAGAGAGGGTAAACACAGCAAAAAGCAGCAGAGAGCAAGTCCCCACAGATCTCCTCCCAGTGCTCAGTTTGGAGGGTGTTGCCCTCCGACTTGGTCCCATTGCTGCAGGCAAGACACGCGGTCCCACCTCGGCAGGCGAAAGGCTCTTTCTTACTTACCATCGCCGGCAGATCCTCCGGCCAGCGCCAGGGCAGAGAGCAGGGTGATGAGAGCGGCGCTCCACATGCTGCCCCGGCAGCGCTCCCACCTAAGGGGCGCTCGGGCAGGCTCCCTGCTGCACCCGAACATCTACATTTCCTGCTTCCTGCCGGGGAGCATCTGAGCTGCATTTCTTCAGGAGATGGACTCTCTTTGATGGGTTTTAGGAAGTGATGTAATTCCGTCTGGGCCTGTCAAGCGAGCAATGATTGCAAAAGAAAGAAGAAGAAAAAAAACCCCAGAAGTTGCTCTTCAGGCACGCACTTGGCTGAAGCACCTTTATACCGCTCTCTTTTCCTTTCACTCCTGACTTTACTACCTTCTATCTTCATCTACACACAGTGCCACAGATCATACAAATACAAATCAGACACAAAACTTCAGATATGTATGTTAGCAGGAAGGTTTTAGGTCATTTTTCAGGGCTTGAGCAAGAAAATTTCAATAGTGCCTCCCCTCCTGCCTTGGTTTTCAAGCTGTAATTCTCCCCCCATTTAGCTAGGAGACTGCATGCACTTACAGTCCCAAAAGGCAACCCCCAAGTGGGCTGTCTTCAGCAAATGGGATGAATGGCTGGCTCTCTTAGCAGTCTGTAACTGAGTATTGTGGGCTGGTTTGTGCTGAAGAGAGGAAAAAGCAGAAAACCACATCAGTTTCTGTTATGAGCAGGTGGCTTAGCTAGGAAGTGCTTAGACACCAGTGTGATGATGGCTGTAGATGACGGGGGACAGAAGGTTTCAATTCCCACCAGGATGCAGGGCCTGGCATGGGGGTCCACAGGGCCATGGTTGATGGAGGTGGCAAGAGGCAGGTAATCCTGCCTCCCTTCCTCACTCCTGATTTTCGCTTCCCCTTGGCAGTCTCTGTCCGGATGGGCAGACCTTGGCTGTTGCCCCCCCAAACGCTGCCCTGTCCTCTGTTCCCACCACCCTGTCACTTTCCGCCATTTAGAAACACGTGAGGGCTGGCCAGGGGCTTCCACAGATCACCTGTTGCTGGGTAAGAGCAATGGAGGACTTAAAAATTAAACCAAACTTTTTAAATCTTCTTTCTATATAGAGTGGGCCCACCCAGGGGGCAGGATTTGGATCTGGATCTAAACCATACATGTACCCAAGCAGGGAGAGTGGCTGGACCACAGATTTGGTTTATTCCACTATAGAAATAAGTGCTAGATCTAAAATTAATCTCTCTGAATTGAGGGGAGTCTGTGCTCCAGATTTTACTCTGGAGCATCCCAGGTTAGAGTCATTTTAAATACTTGCATAAAATTTTCCAGTAATAATCTAAGGAAGGAGGGTTGAATGGTGACTGTATAGGAGCTTCATAATGCTTCCCCTAGACATCAGTCTCTGTCAAAATCTGATTTCTCATCAGAATTTGTTGAGTTCTGGAATTTGTTGAAGCTGGTGAATCTTTCTGTTCAGATTGGTGGGAAGTGATCAATTGGTGCTCTGCTTCTCCAGCTAATAATTTTTCTTAGCACACTGATGCTTTTATAGGTCATCAGTTATAGGTTATTTAGCTTGAGTAGCTGAGAAATAGGTCAGTGATTCATTTAATGACCAGCTTATTGATAGATTTAAGCCACTTGAATGATATAGTTAACTAAAAATCTAAACTGGTTCCTTAGTATTGGCAAAGTATGTTTATGAACTTCATAAAATAGTGGGGGGGAACAGCAAAATTACAATGATTGCACCTAAAGAAGATAAAGAGGAGCTCTGAATTTTGAAACCAACTACAACGATCAACTAATTAAATATTTCTAGGATATATTCTTTAGTATGATGTCATAGTCATGCACAATAATACTTACCAGACAGAAGTGTCAGAGGTGAGACTTGCCAATACTTTTAAGATTTTTCTGTTAAAAAATGACAGAAACTCCAAGGATTAGTAATAGCGTCTAATTGACATAGACAGTTTGAATGACGGAAGTCCAGAAACTGAGGCTACCCAGGCACCTGCTATGTGCTCAGAGGTAAATTTATCTAGTCTGGCAATAGGAAAGCTGATAATGGGTCAGTGCCCAGCACAGGCAAAGCCTGTCTGTGTTTTCAGGAGTGGAGTCTCAGATCCTAGGGCTGTCACTATTGTCCATCCTCAGCTTTCATTGAACTTTAGTCAACAGTAGGCAAAGTCTTACTATTTAACAGTATTTTCATTGCTTTAATGTACAGAAAAGATGTGCTATAGTCCTTTCCATTTCTTCCCCATCTCCTTCCCAAGTTTGCCACTCTGTTCCCACATGGCCTGCAAACGTGTTCTTCTGATTTATCCCGCCTTGCATACTTGTGGTTTTGACCCAGTCTGTAGACTTAGCCCAGCTCACTCATCCATTACTAAAACATAAACCTAGACAGAGAAACTGGAAGGGAAAACAGGAAAGGATTTGGAGAAAAAAAACCTTTGCTGCATTTTTACCTCATATTTCTAATGTAAAGAACTATATCCTTTTCTCTTTTCCCTTTCAGCCTTTCTACATAGGTTGTAGCATTTCCCCTCAAGTTCCCATAAACTATTATTGACAAATGTTTGGCTAACAACTCATTGCTGCCCCTTGAAAGCAAGATAGCCATCTACTGCTGTGTACACAAGTATGATTTCTAAGTCAAATAAAAGTACAGAAAATGTGACTCTTGGCCACAGTACCTTTTAATTAAGATTTCAGAGGGATACAAAGGCAGTTTGGCATGCATTTGACTATTTTTTTTTTTTAATTGTAGAGAAAGAGGAATGAGGTATTTTGGATGCTGACAAATCAGGCTCTCAAGCAAGGGCAGTTACCTCTGTCCATCATCCCCAGCAGCACTGGGATCATGCTCCCCTGAAGTACTCCCAGCAGGCTCCCTTTGCCTTGGTTGTTCCCTTCAGCCTTGTGCATCTCCCTTCATAGTAGAAATACAGAAACCAAAAGCTGTAGTGACAACCTTACTGCAAAACAAACTTGTGTACTTGGAAACCCATGTGGCTTCAGTCATAGATGATTTTGTAAGAGAGGTAGAGTGTATCTGATAATTTCATAGGCCTTACTACATTTACTGGGATCCACAATGCACCTTAGCAAGAAGCGTCTTTTCACAGGTAAAACCACTAGATTTTCTGGGTGCTTACAATGTATGTTACCCATCTGGAAACATTTGTGCATGTCCAGTGGTACTGTTTCATCAATTTTTATATTCCAAAAGGCATTTCTGACCACCAAGCTAGGCTGTTTGCTAATATTCTTCCCAAATCAAGAAGGATTTGCATCACTGAGATGACAGGATGCCATCAGAGTGACATTTTCAGAAAAACAGAAATGTATTGCAATGTTGCAGCCACTTGGCTGATGCTCTTCTTGTTCCTTTTTCCTGTGAGAACAACAACAGCTAAACTTTTGCAAGTGATGTGGCAAGCTGATGGTGAGTTACAGGGCCTTTATTACAAACCTGCTAGTGCAGCTTGTCTGCTGCAGACTTCAGCAGCTAATCCACCTGCTCTGAAGTACAGGCAGGGGCTAGAGCCCTTAATGACTTGTTTCTGTCTCTGACATATGTTGAGAAAGGATGGGTAAAATTTTCCCACAAGTTGCTGTGAAAGAATGGAAAATAGCAGTGTATTGCAATTCACTGCAACATTAAAACAAAAAAATCATCAAAGCAAAAGATTTTGTGCAAAGCCCACAGGAATCTTCTCAAGTCAGCCAGAGTGTTGGCTGCAATGGCACTTCTGCGGGCTGCTGAGCTAAGTAAGATTTGCAGAATCAAGGCTAAAATCCAGAGCATCCTTGTGTAGAAATCTCATGGGGATCTGGAACCGCATCCATGGGTGCACTTGTTTCAGAGCAAGAAATGCCTGACTGAGTTGCAGATGACAAAGTTCTTTTTCCAAAAAATCAATTCTAGATTATATGGAAAGACAAGTTACATTTTATTTCAGCCACAGAGGTGCTTCAGGAAAAGTTTCAGATCTTTCTGAAACCAATGCCACCAGTATAAATTAGAGCAACGCTTAGAACAATGAGATGTTGTCCCTAACTGGAACAACGTAATATAACTAAAATGAGGGTGACAATAAAAGCATACAAACAAGTATCTGCCAGTTTTAAGAATCTCTGTGCTCAACTGGACTTGTATTTACCTTTTATTTTCTTTTTCTTTATTTTCTTCCTTGTGCATAACACAGACTGTTATATCATGCCAGTAATATTTTGGATACTTCAATAGGAACAGAAATAAAATACAAAACTAAACTTGAAAATATCCAGATGTTTGTATCTAGAAAATTATACTTGAAAATATTCAGATGTTTGTATCTAAGTTTCCTTTAACAAAATAAAAAATGGGTTCAAATAGAGACTTTTAAGATCAAAAATCTCTGAAATGGAAGAGGCCTCAGAGTGCATTGAGAGCACTGGCAGATTTATATTGAAGTATATATAGCTGGACCCTTCATTTCCACTCATTTTTGGGAAAGCAATACATGAATTATACATTTTGCACATGCCAAAAGATTCCTAAGTTATTTGTGACTTGTGTGAAATCCTAAAATAGATGATGCCTCCATTCTGTTTTAGACTGTGTTTTGAAAGATGCGTCCTGCTGGGAGCTCAGCTTTCCCTCAGGCAAAATTCACAGCTGAAACTGCACTTCCAAAAGGACGATGTCTGGTCAGCAAAGTCATCCTGGTCAGCAAAGCCATCTTGTCACTTGACCACTAGAGAAACACAATTACTAGCTGATGTAGGTAGTCCCCAGCAGAGCTTTCCTTTAGCCTAGTGGGGATTTACCCATAAAAACTTTCACCAACAACCTTCCTAGACTCCTATCCTTGAAATCTAGGTGGGACTCCATGAGGTCTATCTTTGTCTCAATGCAGGCTGGATAAAGGTGGGATGAACACACCAAAGTACAACTTTAGGGTTTTGTTGGGTTTTTTTAAAAAGCCTTCACTTATCTCAATACTACCAGCTTCACATTCCTCTTGGTAGCTAAATAATAAGTGCTTTGTCCTAACTTTGCAACTTCAGAGTGCTCCTGGGCTCTAACAGGGCTGTACCCAAAACTGTCTGTTTTAACATGTAAGATCTAGGTATTTGGGCCAGGATGCTGCACCGCACTTAGTTTCCAAACTATGCGGAGCACCCTCATGAGATACGAAGCCATGAGCATCCAGACAAGCAGCCAAGGCCTGAGCAATGCAATTCTGAGAATCGAATTTTCAGGCACTTTTATTCATTTTAACACACCACTACTGCAAGAGAAATTTGCAATTTATTAATCTTTTATATTTTGTTCTTTCGAGGCCAGGGCTGGAAGGAAAGTGAAATAAAAACCATCAGTTTTTAAAAAGGCTTGGGTCACCTTCCTGACCTTTTATTTATGAATAAATCAGGCTTTTGCTTCTTTGTGGAACAGCACAGGGATTTATTAGTTAAAGGTTTGTCTCATTCTTTGAAAATGATTATGCACATGTTGTATTAGGGTTTAAACTGGAATTAGAGACAGAAATCATATAAATAGAAATACAAATTTTCTGCAGGGTTGCAGTGTATCCCAAACTTGTATTAAGTGTACAGTTGATATAAACAGTCCAAGTCCTAGTTAAAGGAACAAATGGGTCATCGGGCACTGCAACTGTTGTCAGGAGAGGGTCCCCTTCCACTCTCAGTCAGGGGCTGAGGAACACATCTGACCAGAATTGGACCCCAAAAGTAGAGCCATGTAATAGGGTAGGAAGAATTAATTTCCTTGAGATGCCTTGCAGAGGGATGCAAGTGTGTTCAAAAGCCTGTTCAGAACAGGAGCTGACTCCTGAGTCTCCAGTATTGGGAATAAAGCTGTTTTGTACAGAAATGGCTGTGCAGGCACAGGAGGGGAGCAGACCTCACAGCTCACACAGATACACAGCAGACAATACAACTGTAATGCTAAAAGGAGTATCCATGCAATTTAGAGTAACACTTCAGAGAATGGAACTTCTCTGTGGCTGCTCCTGGGAGTGAGAGAAGAAACATAGCCTGGGTGTCCCACACAAGGATCAGAGCCTTGTCTGATCACAGGCTTTCATGTGCCAGCTCACTGGATAGATGCATGGTCAGCAACTTAAATGGGGAAAGAAGCTGTCAGCCGGTGAATTATCTTTACATGAAACGTCAGTGCTGCGTGTCCTACGTGGAGGTGCCTACTCAGTAGTTGTCACTTCCGAGTCAATGCTAGCTTAAGAGCTGGCTTGAAAAAACCCACAGTGCTCTGTAGAAATTGAAACATTTCTCTTAAAGCGATAACAAGAAGCGAGATTGATGAAGTAAAGGATTGAAAACCAAACACAAATCTGTCTCGGGTGCAATCAGTGGGGAATTTAGTAAAATGAAGAGTAGAGAGATAAGGTACTTGAGAGAAAGTGAGCTAGATTTTTAAAAATCCTGCTTATTTTCATTTCCAGGGTGCTTCAGCTGGATGTCTGAAGGTATTTTCTCAGTTGTGAACAATTCATAAGAGAATAAAATCTGAAAAGCACATTCCTTCAGGAATACTAGACCATAAAAAAACACACCAGCACATCCAAACTGTAATGTGAGTACTAAGATTTTTCCAGCCACACCTAAAGCATCTGAAGATAATCTTTGATGTCCTAAAATAATGCTGCTTAAATGTTACTTGATACTTTTTTAGGCTGTGACAGCTCTCATTTGATCCTCCCATCTAGGTCCCTTTCTCTATTCTTGAATTAAATGTTCTTGTCTTTTTCCTTTGCATATTTTCACTGTAATTACTGACCTTTACTTCACAAAGAGTTAATATAGAGTCCAGACTCCAAAGAAACATTAAAGACAAGCTTTTTAAAAGCTTCTCAGATACCTAAAGATGCAAATAACTACTAACTACATTTAAGAGTATGGATATCTGATCTGGGGCAAATTTTCTTCCTAGATGATTTAAAAAATTTATTTTTCATAGTTTGTCATTTAAATACTTTTAAAGGTCCTAACTCAAGTGCTCAGTTCTAGTGTAGTGTTGTGAAACAACATTTAAAATCATGGAAGCAGCCTTCAGTCCTGTCATAGTCCAGCTCTTCAGAATTTGAGGACATATTTAAGCATATAAATAGTCCCAGTAGAATTAGAGAAACAGCATCCAGCTTTAAACCAGACAGATATTAAAGGAAGAAAGTGTGATAGTCTGTAGAGAGACTGTATTTTTAACGTGTATGCTAGCAAGAGGCTAAATTAAGGCTGTTTGCATGGCTCTCAGCCTGTGTTTTGAGCATGTGCCTTTTTAACTTCAGGCCCCTGTATCAAAATGTGTTGGTGCTCCTAAAGGCATTTTGCCTGCTCCTCTATGCCAGTGGAAACTAGGACTGAAGCAATGAAACATAGCTGATTATTTGAAAATTATCATATTTTTGAAATACATCTTTTTAAAAAAAATATGCAGGTAAAGCATTTTCTATATGGCACTACATTGTTAATACTGGTTTGGCCATCACCGATGCTAATACATGATACATCCCTTTGTCAGGGTGATCATATTAAATCCACACATTGCTAACTCAACAAGTTTTCAATGGCAAGGATGCTGTTTCAGAAATGGTACACTTTTGTCTAGAATCTGAAATCAGACACCATGCTGAAAGCTGGAAAATCATGTATCTGCACCCTCATTTTCAGCTGGCAATGTGAATAGAGTTGCCTACAATTCTTATTTCTCTGAAAACAGTACCCCGTCTCAACACAGGGTGTATTGAACCACTGACCAGGTCTTCACACAGGTGATAGTGTTTTCTGGTGATATGCATCCAAAATGCCATCAGTGACAACCCAGGGAGGGATATACTCAGGGCATTTGTGGCAGAAAGCATTGCTTCTCAACACCCTGTGTTTAAATCTAACTTTCAATTCAGTATAGCTGACTGTAGTGCTGCAAGACTATCTGAAAAAAAACCAAACATAAATTTTGCCTTCTGATTGAGTCTGGTATGGGGAAAAATCCTTTTCAAAGAGCTGAGTTGGATGTACGGTAGCACATTTTCAGGTGGATCCATGTTTTGACCAGTATCTGTGACGGCAGTACAGGATGGTGCTCATACCTTCATTAAATATTTATTTCATTGCTGTAGAGAGCTGTGGCAGTGAAATATACTGCAGTATGTATACTAGCAGCCCAATCACACATGCTAATAGCAGTACACAGACTGATACCCCTTAACTCCTGTGGCTCCTCTTCTATGCATCTGTCCATGCCACAGTCACACCCCTGTGCCAAAGTATAGGTCCATCAAGTGTGGTCTGAAGTGAGAAGATTGTTTCTGACAGGCTGCTCCCTTGCCTGTATCCCGCTCCCTGAAGCTTGATCTGAAAGAATGTACATGTTTTACCCTTAGGTGTACCCTTAGTACGAGGCAAGCAATACTGAAATTCTGTGAGAACTGGCATTCAGCCAGTTACAGGCAGATGCAGCAAGAGTAAAAGAGGTCAGTCCTAACTAATGGCTGCTAATGAAACCCCTGATGGAAAGAATTGTAGATATGCTCCTATAGGAAATAGGAGCTTCCTGGAAGTGAATGTATAATTCCTCTCTTAATCCATTTTGGTTCTGAGTACTTGTGAAGCTTTATGTCTTCTACCATGTCTGCAAAGGTCAATCCACACCTAGCCTGAGTCTACACCCTTCTTGAGTGCCAATAAGGGCAGATCTCAGCATGGTTTAAATTCTTATAACTGTATCTCCACACAGAGAGAAATGTGGAGTTCATTTGAGGTTCACAACTCATTCTTTTCACATTAGAGCTGGAAATGCTTTCAGAGAATGCAAGTATCTGATACTTCACAAAACCCAAACCTAAAAAACCAAAAAAGACGCCTGCCAAATATAGGCTCTATATTTAAAGCCTGTAAATTAGGAGGGTGGATGGCACAGAACCATCCCAGGTTTCCAAACCGGGGGACTGATCGGATCAGGCAGGCGTCTGACAGGGAATTTTTAATCTCTGAGGAGCTGGAATGGCAGACAGGAAGAAGAGAGAGGGATGAATGATTAAAAGCAAAGCAGTACCTGCATTACTGCTTTTGGAAGATGTAATCTCACAAATATGTGCCTTGCCTGAGGAATCGGCATCCTAGTAAGAGGCTGGCTCAGCCCACTTGGGAGGCAGAGCAGTATTAAACCTCCTGCCGGCTAGATCCTATGGGCTGTTTTCCGCACGTTGCAAAATTTCTTCCTAATCCTTGCAGGCCAACATGCTTTTGAACACTAGCAGAGCTCCCCCAAAAGAACACTGTTCAAAATAATCCCCTTTGTAAGGCTGCACCAGTGGAAGCCACTGGGTTCTCCCCCTGTGAGATGAGGTGAGAGGATGAAGAAATCCAAAGGAAGTTTTAAATTCATAAAGCTGCCTAATCCCCATTCCAAATAATCCCTTAGGAAGCTTACATGAATGTAAATTTCATATAATCTCATTGTCCAGGATGCTATCTGCCATCCCAGTATTAGTCCTCAACAGATCATCACTGCAGACGAAGGCGTTTCACAAGGAATGCAAGTTTGGAGTTGCATGTGCGCATTTTGGCTGGGTATAGATAATGTTGTAGATGTTGTCAGGGAACGATCAAGTTGTTGTACTAAAGCTATTTAACCATGAATATTTCAGATGAAATTGCAAGATGATTTCTAGCCACCCAAGCATTAAGTTTTCCAAATGCTCTCCTGTTAATTCTGATGGGTAAATTGTTTGCGACAGATTAGACTTTGACAAAGCTTTGAAGGTGTTGTATGATTTAGGGCACCTAAATCTACATGGGATGAGTGAAGGCCAGGTGAGAATGGGACACAAAAAAATATAAGTTTTATTACACATTTACTTCAGCTTTACCTTTTCTAGTTTGGGTTTGTGTTGCCAACTTCTACACAGTGCGAGGGTATGAAGAACAACATTGGCAACTTGGCAAGAAATTACCAAACCCTAAATTTCTTTTTGTTCCTAAGAGAATTTCTGTTGCTTTTTGCAAAAAAATTGGGTTGGTAATAGGACATGTAGGAGAAGCCTCCTGATGGGGCATTGGATGGCTCTTTGTATTCATTTAACAAGCAGAGCCAAGAGCCTGTAGCTCTGTCTGCCTGTACTTGTATTTCTGCCTTGCTGTTGCATGTCTACAGCATTTGCCACATCTGCTCCTGCTTCTCTGCAGGCGCTCGCTGTATAATGCACTGAGTCTGGTCACCCTCAGTTCTCAGGGAATTAAGGGTTTGTCTCTACTAGAATTTGAATTGTAATGTTTGTCTGGGCAATGTGTTGAGTATACATGTAACACTCAGAGCCACTTTTTTCTCAGAGCAGTAAAACTGATATCCATTGAGCCAGCTTTTCAAAAATAGTTCAGCAGTTGTTGGTAACAGCACATAGTAAGTATCTCTAATTCAGATCCCAAGTTCCTATTACAAAGTGTCTCTTGGTTAACTTCTGAAAAGCCATGTCAATTTTCAAGCTCATCTGACTCTTACTGCAACCTCTAGACTCTGCAGAAGCACTTCTTACACAGAAATGCTGTTTCAGCCTTGCCTTGTCTCTAGGCAAATGTCTTATTTGTTTACTGAATGTGGATGAGCCCTGGGCAGGGCAGTGGCAGACAGTTTACACAGATCATGTGTCATTAGTTCTGGGGGAAAAAAAACAAATGCAAACTTGTGTCAATTTTGAAGTGGAGCTGAATTGTGGGTCGTCATTTTGTGCCATCAGAGAACTTGTGGTGTTACCTCTCATCATAATTTCTGTGAGCTAATTTATATATGGATATAGACTTACAGAGAACTCTTGATACTGATTTGGAATAAAAATTTCTGCTTAACCTGACTTACAGATTCTCCTTGAGTTCCTGCAGGGGAATCTCAATAGACCAGGACCTTGCCTTCTAACTCCTCCTTTTTTATGTTCTACCTGCCTTTCTCCATGATCTCAGGCCATATGGGCTGGCTGCAAAGCAGAACAGGGCACAAATACCTGAAGTCTCACGAACAGCTATTGAAATAGCAAAGAGCAAAATAAACAACAACAGATGTAGGTTCGAATAAAACCCTTGATAGAAATTAGCTAATGTCTGAGCTGGCTTTCAATCTGATTTTTTAATGTAACATTGTAACACAGTTAGCTGTGTAAACAAGCAGTCCCAAACTCCATCTTTGTGCAGGTTTTGTTTGTGAGTTTATTTTTTTACAAGGTTAAAAAAAAAAGAGTAAAATCCATGCTGGTGATCAGGAGTGCAAAAGAAAGGTTCAAATAAAGGCAAGACTTGAAATGACTAAGAGTAAAGGATGGGAGAAAAAATAAAATGCAAAGAGTTAAATTTAGGGATGATAACGTATTTTTAATCACTACATAATCTTTGATGTAAGAACATCATGGAGACATGCCAAGTAAGATAGAAAGTAAAAAAGCAGGTTGTGTGCAGAAAGAGTTAAGTATTTGTTTTTGGAGGAGAGAACTGGACATGAAATCATAGAAAGGAGGACAAGGGAGTTTGAAATGCAATTTAAATATTAGATGGGGCCAGTAAAAGAGAAGAGAAGAAAGATCTGAAGAGCTAAGGGTAGGGACATGATATTTAGAAATGGAAATGTAAAAGTGAAGTGTGGCAAGGATGCTATACGGGCAGGTAGGGGTAAGAGATTAAAGAGAAATAGGAGCAGTTTAAACAAAGATACTAAATGTCAATTTGAGAGTTTTGAAACAATAGGTCAGAAGGGACCACTGACAGAAAGATAAAATGGAGACACCTGAAAGGAGAGAGAGATTATGTGTTTTGTTACCAGTTCTCTTGGACATCCTGGGGGACTGCTGGAAAAAGCACTGCTCACCCTCCTCTACAAAAGGAAAAGACAAAAAGACATCCTAAATGTTCTCAGCTAAATGAAGAAAGAATTTGGGAAAGGCACTAAATACAGCACTGGAAAAATTAGGGCTAGAGATCACGAGGATGTGTACCAAGAGGGTGATACTGGCTGTTACATGAGATGATTCAAAAATATGACCTGCAAAAGATAATATTAGAAATAGGGAGAGTAAGGAGGAAAGGAGCTTGCCAGAAGGTTGGGCCAACAATCCTAACATTAACACTAGAATTGTCAGGATATCAGTGAATGTAAAATGATAACGGCAATGGATGAAAAAAGGTGGAAGGGGAAAGAAACAGAATTTTGAATAGCAAAGTCTCATATTGCATCTTTTATACAGGTTAGAAATAAGAGGCACCAAAGCTGCCAGAAGAAAAGCAGCGCTTTCAGTAGGGTGTCTCCTTGTATACATGATACAGAGGCAGCCCTACAGCACATCTCTCAAGAGAAGTGGATGACTTCAGATGAGAAATCCAACAACTAGTTATCACATGTCGAAGTAATTCTTGAATAGCAAGTGTTTTGTAAGAACTTCTCCAGAGCAAGAACTTCTCTTTCAGCTTTGCTGCTGAGCAGGGGCCAGGAGAGCTGAGACATCTTAATGCCCTCCTCAGCAATCCTGAGTCCCGCAGTCTTCAAACAATAAACCATGAATTACTTCATTTGGCATTTGGGGTAAGGTTGCACCATCCCATTGGACCACAACTTTCTCAGACAGATAAGTCACTACCTTGGTGATTACAGCCAAGCGCTGGCACAGCACACAAAGCAACACAGGCGTGGAAGGGGAGGATGCAAACCAGCTCTGGAGCTCACCTCCCCAGTGACACAGCCACCAACCTGTGGGCAGGCTGACAACTCACATGGGTTGTAGCTACCTGTGTGCTGAGGGGAGTGACCTGTTCCCCTTGGTGCTGTTCATGCACAAGGCTGGAACATTGTGACAGAGGTAGCATGACATGAAAGCTTAGGAAACACGTGACTTTCCGTTGAAATATTGTAAAACGCAGAAAGCCATTTTAAAAATTGTCAAAAATACAGCACCTTCTCACTCAACAGATTAGGTAATTCAGTGTGCTATTTGTTCACTTTACTGATCACACTCATTTGCAATTTACACTTTTCCATTCTGCTCAAAGAACAGAGGTGACACAGCTATGAATAAGTTGGCAAGACACTACTGGCTTTCCCACTCTGCCTTAACCCACATGTTGTATGGTTTTAACTAGAACAATGCAGTTAAACAGCTGCCTTTGAAAGGAGAAAATACAGTTCAAATGGAGTAACTGGGCTAGCAAGAAGGGAAATGAGCTACACCTGAATTCCTGCTTCTAAAAACCAATGATGTGATTATACCACAGTGCAGTTATATCAGGAAAAGGGAATCACATGTCTATACCACACTGCTTTACCAGCATAAAGGCTGCGTGTAAAAACAGGCTGTCAGACATAAAGTTGTTAGCTTTTCATCTGTTGCAAAGATTTTTTTCTGTTGTTAATGAATGTATTGACAGAAGTATGCTGTCACTCATCCCATTGCAAAACTTTCAGTTAGATTTGTTTGCTTATTAAGTGACTGGGCTTGGTTCTGATTTTCAAGGAAGGATCCCCAAAACAGGGATATTAAAACATCTAGATACAAATACTGACTTCCTTGCATAAATATAAAAACTCTTCTCTGGCCCCAGCATCATCCAGTTCCCAATGAAAACTTTGCAAACTCTTCATTTAACAAATGCCTCACAAAAATAGGAAGCACCAGCTTTTATTGATATTAAAGGAATAAAATAATGTGAAACACTGTTATTACATTCCATGGTTGCCCAGTCACCATACATTTTCCTTAAGTCTTGAGTAGGCCAATATTACTCTACCATTTCAATAAACACAGCCACCAAAAAAATCTTGAAGGTATTTTACTAATATTCTAATGTTTTAATTTAAGTTTACAAAAATGTTGCACATAAAATTTAAAATCGCTAAAGATTCTGTGTGTTTGAGGGTATTATTCTCAAGATTTGCATAATAATGTGAAACCATCGACTCATTTACTCCCTTGATTGTTCAGCTATCAAAATGTCACATCTTGAATATACAGGAACACATGGATTGCCCTCCTATAAATCCCTGACTGCCTCCTCTGTTCCATTTTTGCCTAAGGGTGCAAAAAGTTATTTCCTTTTACCATTAGGGGTGAGCAATCTTCCTTTCAGTAACAGTTTTAAAAGAAGATGTAGTCTTATAGACCTGAAAGGTATCCAAAACTGCACACACATTAACACACAAACAAAAATATCACAGTGTAATATTTCTTACAGTTTTCAAAAACCGATGCAATTTGAAGAGCATACTTATTTTACATATTACTTGTCTGAAGAATTAATCTGAGGATGCTTTTGATTATATCAAACATAGTTTCCAAATAATTTTTTCTATTTTGGCCTTGTATAGAAATCAGTTATATTTTTAAAACTTCGTATTTTCAGTTCCCACTTCCAGAAGTCACTTTTGGGTAACTGAAAGCAACCTCACTGACTTGACGCTGAAGAACCTAATCACTATCTAACCACAGCATGAAGTAGAAAAGCTACAGAGAAAATGCACATAGTTGTCCATACTAATATTAAAGTATTAAAGCAAATGACAGCCTTAGTTACCTGCCTTTTGTAGAAAAGGTTCTTCATTTTAAATGTGATGCAGTTTAAAGCCATATTCTTCCTCTCCCTCCAAAAGATACCACCCCAGATGTAAAAAGCCAGTGTCCTGGTGGTTCACCCAGACAATGTAAAGAAATCTCCGCCTCAAACTGTGTGCACAGGCTAAACTGACAAACATTTACACAGAGCACCGCTTCCTTTTTCAGTGGTAGCACTTTGGATCTGGGAGTCTGCATCTCCCCGTGACAAACACCTGAAACAGCAACAACTTCAGAATGGATTGCATGTTCTCTCACTATAAATGTGACCAAAATCCAAGTGAGGAGAAATATTTGGGCTCCTAAATAATTTTGAAAGCTACAGTGTCTGTCTTACAGAAGCAGTTTCAGTGAGTGCATTTTATCTTGGTTTCTCAGAATGAACGAAGAGGCTAGGAAGAAGTCATATATTCTCTAAAGATACAGGATTTCGATGGGCTGTATGTTTTTTAAAGCAAGTTCCACAACTCACCTTCAAAGTCAAGGCCAAATTAGTAAATCCTTCCTGTTGTTTTCATGAGGGAGTATGACAACACTCCGTAATTCACTTCCTTCCCTTCCAGCTAACGACGTTATTTCCCATCTCCTGATTTTCTAAGCCTCTTCTTGCAGAAACTGCACTTCTTACAGAGTGAACCCTTGTTTAACCAAGATTTGCTGCTTACATATGCAAGTCTTTCGCATTCAGATCCAACACTTTCACAGTGTGAATGCTCTCAGAAGGAAACACAGAGTCTTTATCTGGAACCCGGGCCAGTGAGGGCCACATGGAGTCAAATCATAACAAATTACACATTTACTATATGGATAAGAGAAACTTTTCCCTAAACTTCCCTTTAGCAGGAAAAGCTGTTGCAAAGAAATAGATTTCAAATCAAAAGATGCCTACAGGAAAATTATCTACAGATCTCTGTGGGATTTATATGAACTTCAAATAAGCTTAGTCAGAATAGAAAGTACTTTTCATAAGCTTGTTCTAAAGTATTTAAGCAAGTCAAATGTGACAGAGTTACTTAATTTAAAAGACTTTGCATCTGTATTTTAAAATAATAAATACAGAGAAGAGATAATTCAGAGGAGTACCTTTTTCACAGAATCTATAAATCTCCATGTAGGAATTTATTTATTGGGATTTCAACAGAAATTTCTTATTTAATCAGAATATCCTTTGGATGGAATTCACATCAGATATTTCACAACAAGAAACCAGAAGTTTGTAGGGTTTTTTTGGTAGGGGTTCTAGTAAAACATTCATACAGCTATAAGCATTTTCTCAACAAATCACCCTAATATTTTTGCCACCTTCCAACAATTTAATACATTTTCTGAAATTATTTCATAAATGGATAAACTGTCCTATGAAAAAACCAGTAAACAAAGCTTTAGCCAAACTATTTATTTAAAACTATAGATTCACATATGCATGCAATTTTTTTCTCATGGTTTAATTATACACAGCACAATAGATTTTTTATTACACAAGCTTCCTAAAGGGCGTCCATAAAATATTTTCTTCGTCCTCTAAATTATAAAAATTATTATCTCTAACTTTTGAAAAAAAATTAAATTCATAGAATGGAAAAGATTTAAAACAGGTTTTGAAAAAATCCACAAGGTCATATACACTGTGGGTTTTGGCTCTGATATGATTACACTGTTTGAAATGCATACTCGAAGACATGCAAATGTACCGTGATTTACACAACTTCACACTGCAATCATGCAAACAGCAGCCCTGTTAATGGGACTTGTAGTGATAAACCACATAGTGCATTGAATCCTACAGCAAAGCCTCCAAGTATTGAAAATAAAACAAGAGCTCAGTGAGGTTTTTAGTGCAGATACTGACTTTTTTTTCTGAATTTACTGTAGAAATACATGGAGCTGCACAGAAAGACCTACATCAAATCCATGCACCAAAAAGGCTGAAAGAGAGAGAATGGCCTTCCTTTTTGACCTCCTCAGAGACCAAGTAACGGTTTGTTTGTCTTTTGACTCTTGGATAAATGATTATGCCATTCGAGTGTATCCACGCATGAGCAGTTTTAAGAAAACAAAACAACACAACCAAAGCTGTGGTAACGTTCTGCTGTTCATCATCTGCTGCAAGAGTAAATGATGGCCAGAATTTTTGATGAAGGGTGAAAAATATTTATTTTTTAAATGCCTTACTTCTCAGAAGTTAAGCATGTATTTTCTGTTATTCAATTTTGTGTTTATGTATCAAAAAAGCACCAAGGTGATAAGTATTTTCTACTCCACTGTCAAAAACCCAAAAACACTGGTGACATTATTGATGTGTAGAAGTGCTAGTCTCTCCTTGAAGAAAGAATTCCAAGTAGTCAACAGTTTATCCTCAGTGCACTGAACTACTCAAAGAATTTCTTTTGCCTCCACTGTACTTACTACAGGTAGCATTTTAAGGGTTCAGCTCACTCCCTCTCTCCACCTCAAATATGTGTTATTTGCTCCTGATTTTGCAGAAAATTTCAGTTCACAGCCCTTTTTCATTATTTTGTTATGTACAATTAGGCACCTGAGCAAAACACAGCAGAGAACATTTCAGCAATGCTTGTTATTAAGTTGCCTATCTTTTTTGCTTATGTAATTTCTTTTTTTTCCAATTACATACTTTCCCACTTTCCTAAAATATCTATTCACATGCTATATGTTGAATAAAATTCTCCAAGTCAGCTAGGGAATCGTAAAGAGAATCATCTGTGTCTTGACTTCCGAGAAACTTTCGAAGGGTATCTAAAGCACTCAAAGCCTCATTTTTGGATGGTAAAGGCTGTTCAGCTCCCTGAAGTCGATCACCTTCATCCTTATCTTCATCACCAACAAATGTCTCAGCTTTATCTGACGCACTTTCTTTGGCACACATACTTTCATTATTTGTGGGCACTTCATAAATTACCAAGCCATCATCTAGAGTTGCATATTCTTCCAAAGACAAACCTTCTGGAAACTCTACTCCAGCTGCTCGTGCATGTGCAATCAAATCAAAATCACTTTCAACCCCATTGTCCTTATCATTTGTCTCAGTTTCTAATTTGAAAGTTGCTCCATTGTAACTTTTTACAATAGTCTCTGGTGTTACTTCCCTCCAGCACAGGTACAACATTTCAACTGCATCAAGAAGGGTCAGCATAAACTCTTTTTTGCTTTCTACAGAGTCAACAAATCTTTTGATAAGACAGTGCCTGTATTTAACCTTCAGACTTCTGATAATCCTTTCTTTCATAGGTATACATGAAGAAGAGTCTGGAGGAAAGAACACTAATTTGACAGACTTCAGGTTCCTTACTTCTGTGTGAGCTGGGAGAGAATCAACAAGAACAACCACTCGGCGCTGCTGTGCTTGAAATCTGTCGTCAAGTTTATGCATCCACTGTTCAAAGATTCCTGAAGTCATGCACACCCCATCATTTGCTTCGTAATCCACTGGCAGCGATTTCACATCTTTGAAAGAGCATGGGCTTTTGTTTTTTCCTATAACAAGCAGTGGGAGTTTCTCAGAGCCATCCATATTTGTACCCACCACTACAGTGATCCTCTCTTTGCTTTGTTTACCTACAGAACAAGTTTCCCCTTTAAATGCAAACGTGTTATGTGGTAACATCTGATACAACAGCCCAGTCTCCTGTATATAAAACACATTTTTCGGCTGATAATCATTTAAATAATAAGGAAGCACATTTTGGTACCAAAGAGTTGGAGCATCCACTGTAGTAGTAGCAGCTGCTTCTACAGGCTGAGGTCTGAAAACTAAACCATACCTCGACTTGAAACGATCGAGCCAGCCATTGCTGCATTTAAACTCACTGTGTCCAAGCTTCTGGGCAAAATCATTCGCCTTGTGGCGCAACATAGGGCCATTGACCGGCACATTCAAGCACTGTGCAATTCTGTACCACTTCATCAATGCCTCCTCCAGGTCGGCATAAAAAGCAGTCCTCAGTCTTTTCCTTTTAGGATCAAACCGTAAAGTTTCAAAGGCTTCCAAAACTTTTTCCTTATTCTTCATAATCGAAGACAGGGAATTCCTCTTGATGCCATACTTGGCTGCAATGTCCGCCTTTTTCTTGCCGCTCTCCACAGCGCTTATGATGTCAACTTTTTCCTCGATGGATATGCTTTTTTTCCTCCTCGCTGTGGGTTCGGGCAGAGCCTCTGCCATGGCACGGAGCAGCGTCTCCCAGGCGCGCTCATCCGCGCCCACAGCCGGGCAGGCACGCTCCTGCTCCGCCGCTCTGGGCTGCTTTCCCAGCCGGCGGCCCGACCTCACGGGCACGGCGCTCGGCGGGGCTGGAGCAGCCTCCCGGGCGGTGCTGGCGGTGGTTGCCATGGCTGCGACCATAGACATGACAGCCTAGAGAGGCCGCCGCCGTCATCCCCTTTCCGGCCCGGCGCTTCCGGCTCCTGCTGCCACCGGAGAAGGAAGAAAATAAAGCTGGAGAGGGGCCGCCGGCGCCGCCCCGCTCGGCCTCCTCCGTCCCCCCTTCCCTCCCTCCGTCCTGCCCTCCCG
>VZTI01005197.1:1878791-1925006 GCA_013397865.1 Struthidea cinerea | reverse complement strand
GTGAGGGACGGGCCGGGCCGGGGCAGCCGCTGGGCCCGGGTTCGGGGAGGGCCGGGCCGCGCCTCCCGCTCCGTCCCGTCCGACGTGTCACCCCGCGGGAGCGGCCACCCCTTCCCGGGCTCCCCGGGGGCACCGGCAGTGCCCAGCGGGTCGGGGTCGGCCCGGCTCGTACGCCCCGCGCCGGGGGTGCTGGGCGGCCGCACGGGGAGGGCAGCGCCTGAGCTCGGGAGCAGGCGAGTTCCACGAGAGAGAAAGGGAAGCTGTGTGTTGGTGGAGGAAGAAAACTGTAGATGCTGTGTAAATTTTGTGCCCCTGGGACTTATTCCACACCCTGGCAATTACTGTTTTAAGTGTGCCAATTTGTGTTTTGCTTACTGTTCTTAAAGTATGGGAACGCTTAGGTGTTGTGTGACAAGCAG
This sequence comes from Struthidea cinerea, assembly GCA_013397865.1. Classification (NCBI taxonomy): domain Eukaryota; kingdom Metazoa; phylum Chordata; class Aves; order Passeriformes; family Corcoracidae; genus Struthidea; species Struthidea cinerea. The sequence continues at coordinate 1,924,587 of VZTI01005197.1, read as the reverse complement.
GTGTTGCATGTGGTTTTGTTTGCGAACTAGAGGCAGTTCTTCCAGTGTTTCTTATAATAATAGGTAAAACCTCTCTAATAGGTTACTTTTAACTGAAACTCCCAAATAGCCTTTCATCTTGCATGAAAGGCTTTGAAGGGGATCATTCTGAACATCCAGCCCAGGATGTAGTTTCAGTGTCTAACATGTGCTTTTCATGCTTGGTGGAAAAGATAGCAAGGAGTTATCAGTTTGCGGTCGGTGGCTCTGTTACCTAAGAATTGATTCTCTAGAGAAGATAACAGAAGGGTTCTTTTTGCAGGACTGGAGAAGGATGTTATTTGATCAGTGCAACTCCAAAACTTTCTGAGTCATGTGTATGTTTATGTATGTATGTACACATGCAGTTAAAATGTCAGGTATAAGAAACACAGAAGAGTGTTACATTGGAAAAACTGGAAGCTGAGGCAGTATCTTGATCAGCTGCTTTTTTTCGGATTTGGTAGAAGTTGAAACCATAATGGGAGTCCATGTCTTAGCTAATCTGGAGACGACCAGAGCATTAAAGCATTTAGGGCCAGGCTGACGAAGCATGGGGAGTGTAAAAGTCAGCAGTTGCCCTGTTCTCTAGTCTTTGTCTCCAATCAAGTCTTGTAACTGTCAGGCATAACTAGATTTTGCAAGTGGAGCAGCCAGGGAATTCAAGACCCTTAAGAGGAAATTATGGTGTGATTGCACCAGGAAGTGTTTAATACAGCTCTTTACAGTCTTTTAAAAAAAGTGGTTGATCTCTGTCTTGACAAGAATTAGTGGAAGTGTTCTTAGTTAGAAACTGAAATTAAGAAAACATACAGAAAATGGTTATTTTTCCACGAGCACTGGATTTTTCTGCAGTATTACAAAAATTCATATTCTTTGTCTATGCAGTTAAGTAATAAGACAACAATGAAAGTTTGTAATAAACTTCACTTTCGACATCTTGCTGATGCCTTATTGGCAATTAATTTAGAAGAAAAATAAGCAAAGGAGCCAGTGCATCCTACTTAGAGAAGCAGATCTGATTCTTGAGAATCCCATGTTTCTTATTTCTGAGACCGTAAATCATTTACCTCAGTGATGTAAGAATGTGAAGAATATACTTCCTATTCAAAATTAATTTATTGTTGATGACATTTACTTCATATTTTCATGAATAAGCAAATACAAATTTGCCTTTTTTATGAAAGTACATAAACATGCTCTTATAACAATTAATTATAAGTGGTTAGATGTCTCTGACATCTCCATCCGAGAGGAAGCTTACTATGTTGTTCATAAGTTCCTGCTTTGTTTTGCTTTTTACTTTGCCAGTTGAAGAAGTGATACATAAATCCCCAGGAGTTAAAAATCATGTGGTTTTATTTATGCAGAGCAAAACTTAAAATTACTGAGGCTGTAATTCAATATGCATTTAAGGTAGCTTCACCATGGAGGGAATGATTCTTAGTCTATTCTGTGTCCTCTGTTCTACCGTGGTGCAGTATTTGTGTGGATTTGCAGAGCTGGTATAGTAGGGAAAAAGAAAAAGAAAACACAGAGGGTCAAGAGAGATATGGTCAGGGTTTCAGTTCTTGTCAGAATATGGATCAAGCATGTTTTTTTCCAAGTAGAACCTCTTTGACTTGTTCTAATTGCAGCTGATGGTAGCAAATGTCCTGCTACACCAGTCACGTAATGTGTTCTAAAGTTGTGGCTGCTTTAGTGAAGAAACAAACCAAGCCCTTGATAATGCAGAATCCACGCTGTACTGGGGATTAGCAGCCTCTTATAAAGAACAGCCCTTTGTCTGGCACCTGCAAGAACTACAGAGATGCAAAAGTCTGTATGCATTTCTGCAATGGAACCTTAAATGATACATGTACGTAGATGCCATGATTACCACAATTTCACATGACTGTCTTCACTTCTGAATCTTGGTGAAGGTATAGAAAGTTTTCACCCTTGCATCCAGTATTTGGTGTTTACATCCCCATTTTTTTGCTGTAGAAATCAGGAAATTCTGTAGTTAAATTAGAATGTGCAGTTGAACTTTTTATGAAAGCCACCTTTAAACTACATTTTTTTTGCCTTTTCATGTTTCAAAGTTGAACAGTGTGATCCTGCAGAGCTGTGTCGAAAGCATTGACACTACTTGTAGGAAAAGAATACTGTACAAAAAATGAATCATGGAAGGGTGTTTAACACAAACGAAGAATTCATTTGGATTTTTAAAAATTAATTACTTGCCTTTATGCAGTGTCTTCTACATGGATTTGTGAGATGCTTGTTGCCTCTAGATTAGGTTATTACAAGTTCTTAAATCTATCAAAAATTTTTTTGCCTGTAGCATTTAATAGTTTAGAACAGTGTTACCGTGGTACGTAAGCTTGTATGTGATGTACAAATATAACTCCAGGAACACTGATGTGGTAGAACTGAAGAACAGGTTGTCTTAATGAAGACTGCACTACTGGATGAATTTAGCTTTTTGTTTAACCGGTAGAACAAGGAAATCACACTTATTCTCCTATTCTATAATGTAATTGTTTTAGCTACTCAGAAATAAGCTGTTAAGGACAGAGGTTGTTTTCAACCACAAGCAGAGTTTGGACAGGACCATGTGGGCAAATAGCACCTCAGCCATACAGTCTTTTGTGTTCAAAAGAAATTTGAAAAATTAAGACAGCTGTATAAGGATGTTATATTTATTTCTTAATTACTTCAAAGGGAATTTTGTATTGCTCCTAGAAAAATCTAACTTCATTCTGTGATAACCCTGGGTGAACAGTTTTTCTGGAGAAAATCTCTTATTTTACATGTTTGGTTTTCCAAAACAAAGTAATATGTTATCCAATATAATATTATTTAGATGATCTGGCTGATTCAGTTTCTCAGCCTTTGTGTCCTTATTTTATTTCCCTTGCTATGTGAGCTGCTTACCTTATTAATTATTTGCTTTAACTAGAATGTTTTATAGGTTAGGAATTTGAAGTACAATATAAACACAAATAGTAATCTCTTTATAATGTTTCTTAATCTGGTATGTGTCTGAACATGTATGAAATGGTGTAAGACTTAATGAACTGAAGTCATGTGTGATTATATGCAATACTGACAGTTTGATTAATTTTTAATGATTGGTTGTCTCCTCCTCTCAAACAGCTGAGTGAATTGCGGTGTCACCAGGAGTTACCAGCTATTTGAAATCAAATTTAGATACTTTTCTTAAGATAAAATTGGGTATGTAATTCATCTTTCATGATCACATATTCACAGAGTTGATTTCTTGCACATGTGCTCGGTGTTAACAACTTTCATTGCCTCTATAGCTGAGATCTTTTTGAGACTAAAATAAAAGGGATTCTGTTTCTAGTAAACACAACGGACTTAACAGCTTAATAGGTTTTGGTGGCTTAGCATCAATATAATCTTGCAATGTTTGGATAAATCTTATGTCTTAGCGCAATGGTGATCTTTGCAGGGTAGGATACAGTCAGTGTATTGTTGCAGGTGTCAGTATACATATCAGCTGAAGAACCTTGTTTGACTTCCAGGGTTTTATGTTGCAAGCTTAGTTGTCTGTGGGGAAAGGTTGCTTTGGCAATGGAAGCTACACTAGACTGTATTCCTAATCTCTCTTATGTTTTTGGAGAACTAAAGGCCTGGTCACCATCAAAAGAAGGAGGTTTCACTTTGCTTTAGCAGAACTTGTAAAAGAAATGTTTTCTGAAAGCCTGCTTTGGTTTCTGTGAGGTGCAACATCCAGCTCCTTTCACTTCAATTAATGCATGCCAAACCTATTTGGTTTTCAGGAATGTCAGAACACAGCAGTGAATCCACAACACTTGATGAATCTCATCCAGCTGCAGAAGAGGTCCAGTCTGGCTCTGAGGTGATTGGGTGATAGTTATATTAGTGTAAAACCAACCAATCCTGGCAAGTTTCAGACTCCCAAAAATTCTGCTATCCATAGCACAGTGCTGCTAGTATGGGGATACGAGTTCATGCACAGCATCTTGAATGGGTGGGGTTGGTTTTGAGATGCCATTAAGAACGTCCAGTTAATTTGTAGCGAAGGATTACTTCAGCCAGTAGTCTGTTGCTTTGCTGCACTATTTGCTTTGTAAGTTGAATAGATTTAGGCATGGAAGAGTCTGAAATGTGTGAGTACTGCAGGAGAAAAGGGTTGGTGTTTAAAGGGCAGCAGTCTTTGTGTAACCTCGCTATAACAAGGTATTCTATCTACTGCTGAAGGAGTGAATCTTTTTTTCCCTGGGAGCAGATACAGCTTGCCACTTCTCTGTGGAGAGGTCTGTGACATACCAGAATTATGAACAAATTGCTAAGGTTCCCAGTATTATTTAGCTAATCAGGTGTGTTTGGGATGCTCTTTCAGAAAGACAGAGTCAACATTTTCCTGACTGTTCTTGAGTAAAAATGAAAAAAGGTAATGCTGGCTTTATCACTGTTGGAGTTTTAGTGACAGTGAATTGTTTTTAAACTTCCAGTAAAAACAGAATAGTGATTCCACAGCTATTTAGCATATTTCCAAATCTGATATTTGTAAACAGAGATGTACAAAGAAAATACTGATTGTTACTAAAGGATGATACTACTTTTTCAAAATGAAACATTCACCTGAAACATGGGGTTTTTTTGTAGTGCTTATGTCATTCATGTCTAATACATCAATAAAAATTTAGGAACTTATTTAGATTTTACTTTAGGTTGTTTATACGTATGATAATTTTTTTTCTGAGGAATCAATTTCTTTGTATGCTTAGTTTACGTGAGCTGTGGGCTACACTTGCTAAAGATTCACTTGATTCAGCAATCATGTTCCCTGTTTCAACAGAAATGCTGAAACAGAATGTGATTTGGTGGTTTAGTTTTCTCTTAGATGAATAACCTTACCGTGATTGTGCGAAGTTACAGGGGCACACATCCAGAGGTAAAGAGAAATGGCTGCTGGATTTGGCAGTAGCCTACAGTCACAGTAAGTATTCTGAGATACTGCACTGCTGAAGTAAGCTGATGCTGTGGGCAGTCCTTCATTCTCCTTCAAAGAAAGTAGTTTCTTTACTGCATTACTACCTGCTCTGTTTCATAGGAGCAAGTGTTGGAGTTGTGCCTGCTTTGGAGAATTGATGGGAGTGGAAAAATTACCCATCCTCTTTTTGAGCATAGGTCGCTTTCTTTTAACCTGCAGTGTTTCCGGAATCTTGTTTGCTGTACAAATATATTATTCTGGCTCAGGAAGGAGGTGAAGGGATGGTGAAAGCTGCTGGGGGGAAGAGTTAGGGGCAAAGGCCAAGGACTCATTCTTGACAGCAGTGCAAGCTTAAACTATTGATTAAAATGCAGACAGTCATTTCTTGTTATGTCTGAGTTAAATTAGCAGTTTATCCCACTTCCCCTTTTCAGCTGCTCATTTCATGGCTTTCGTGCTTGTCTGACCTCATTGCAAACTGATTCAACTCACTGAAACTGGAAAATTAACCTGGTGAAAAGGTCTATTGCCAGGATAGTGAGTTGTGTGTGGTGACTGTAGTCAGGTGAGTGTTTGGGACATGATGCACTGTGTGGCTCATAGTAGGGACTGGAAAAGTAGAGTGGTGAAATGTCCCCTTTTCAGCAATAGGAAATGGTTGTAGTTCAAACATAGCATGGAACTGATGTTAGCGAGTAATTTTTTGCTTTCTCTGAACTAGATATATAGGTCTGACTCCACTAGGAATGCCTAAAAAGATGTGAATTGCTTCTAGTTGTCCAGAGAAGCTGATGATTTTTTGTTTTCTAGTATATGTATTTACTAGAGATGTGTGCATATCCATTGAGCGTGTATATCTCTAAATAAAAGCATAAAAATATATCAATGTAAATATTTGCAAAATTATTTGAGATTCTTGTTGAAAAGCACCTAAGTCAAGTATTTGTTTTTCCTTTAATCAGAGATGCAGTTTTGTTTGTGATCCCTACCAAAGTGCCCCTTGACAGCAGAGGACTTTCCCTTTGCACTGTGTTCTCTGATAACTGCGGAAAGAAGAACAAAAATAGCTGTGAACAGGACATGGCCTATGCTAATGTTTCTGTATTGTGCAACTAGCTGTGACAGGCCAAGCATTTTGAAAAATACCTCACTTGACCGTGTCAAGTAGAAGTGTAGTTCTTAGCAGTCTCAGAGCTTAAGCACATGTGAGATTTAGAGCACGCTTAAGAAACTTGAGCTATTGGACAGATTTCCCAAATCAAAATGTAATATGGCAGGTGACTAGAACATTTAATCTAATGGTGTTGTGTAGCAGCTCTCTGTGGGGGGCAGGGAGTTGAACTTTATGATCCTTATGGGTCCCTTACAACTTGAGATATTCTATATTCTAAGAAATGAAACAAATTAACTGTTTTAAAAGTACTCGTGAAATAAGCATAGACCTTTTGGTGTGCTTCAGTAGAAGCACATTTATTGGAGTTGTTAACACAGTGACTAGTTAGAAAAAGTCTTGAGAGGCATCAAAACTATTAAAGGAAATCAGGCTCACTAATGTAAATGAAATGGTGATATGTGAAAGTCGAAGAAATATTAACAGTGGGGATGTGCCAGAAGATGTTCCAATTATGAGTGATGCAAGTGATGCTCAGTATGTACCACTAAAATCTTCCTGTTATATTGATACTCTGTGAAGCTTCACACGTGGTTGGAGAAGCTGATGGTACTTCAGATTGTGATCTCAGGCTGAGCCTCTTCCTGGCCTTTGGAGTGAAAAAAGCTGGTTCAGTTTGATGATCTAAGAGCTTTAGAGGTAGAAGGGTACCTATTCTCAAGTACCTGTTGATGGTATACCTTGTCTTGCACAAGTGTACAGGCTGGTTCAAGGACTTTAGACAACTTTTATGTAAGTGAACAAACACTGCCTTGGTTGTGTGTTGATTTTTCTACTCTTAACACTTTACGTGACTGATGAAGCTGCCTTGCAGAGTTTGGAGTAGCTTTTTGAAAGGGATGAAATTTTCAGTTCCTCTTAATTTTGGAGAGTGTTAAGCTGCCATTCTCTCTTCAGGTGCTTGTAAATGATGTACAGTTCTTCTGGGAATGTCTCTTCTAGGCTCTACCTTAGGTTGTACTTGAAAGCAGTGGTGTCACAGCTGCTGCTACTGTTCATGATGCAGCTGCATTTGAAACTAACTTTGAACTTTGAATTCTGTTGGTACTTTTGAGTTCTTTTGGTGCTTCTGCATTTCACTTCAGGTTTGCTGCTGTTGACTGCATGAGGAGTTGCATACTAACAGTTTAGTCAGAAGGTGGCACTATATTATGGCAAAATAAGAAGAAACCGAAACTATTTTAAAGTTTGCAGTCACTGCTTTTCTTGTAACATATGTTTAAACATACTGCTCTTCTTCAGTATTTATTGCTTATGAATAGCTAATACAATTTTTTTTAGCCAAGCTCATTATAGTTTGAGATACAAAACCTACTCTAAGGCTCAAGTGTGCCTGTAAAGTATTTGTGTGAGCCCACATGTCTCATTTGTGTCTTACTCCCCCAATGCCAATGGGTTAAATTTTAGTTTTTCTTTTCTCTTAGATCTGGAAACTTTAAATTACTTCTGACTGAGCTGTGCTAGAGTATTATTGTGATTTGAGGATGTGATTGAATAAACATATACCGACTGAGTATATCAGACTATTTCCAGTTGGTGTTTGAAATAAAATCAACTGTTACGAAACCCATACGTTAAATATTTTCATATGGATTACTCATTGGAAATGTAAGACAAATGCTAACCTGTTTGTTTTTATAGGAAAGTGCAATGGCTCAAGAATCTCCCAAAAATTCAGCGGCAGAAATTCCTGTGACTAGCAATGGACAGCTGGACGATTCTCATGAGCACAGCTTTAACAGGGTAGGAATTTTCTTTGCTGTCTGCCATGGTACAGTTATCCGAAATGCTGAAGTTACAATGCAATGCACAGCAGACTTCACTTGACATAGGTTTCTGGAGGTTTACTGAAGAAACTCCTTTGAAGGTCATAGATTATTGTCAGAGTTGACATAACATGGTGTGATTGCATATTGCAATGATATTTTTCGTATAAAAGGCACGTTGGTAGTGGCAAATGCTGAGTTCTTCCCCCTCAGCTCGGTACAGGTGAACGATCAGTTTTGCTCTTGCTCAGGCGTCCAGCAGAGTGCGCTACGGCACAGCGTGTGGAATTTGGGGTCGGGCTCCTTTTATTTGTATTTTCGTTTGGAAATATGAAGGCCAGTTAATTGTCCACGTTTATTTGATATCTGCAGAGGCTTAGATTTTAAGGAAAGCTCTTAAGTTTTAACAGTTCCATACTGACTTGCAGTGCAGAATTATTCTTAAAAGAAATACTCAGCAGAACTTCAACATTTTATTGTTTTATTAAAATGCTGATTAGAGGAGGGGAACCTTCATAAAATTTGTTGTTCAACTAAGATCTACCAGTGACATAATATAAAAATTAGCAGAGTGTTTAATGAAATAAAGTTAAAATTACATTTCTGTGAAGATGTATGTTTAGGGAGACAACCTTGGGAAATGCATCTTGAAGTGGTAATGAATTTGGGTTCACCTCAGAGTAGGGAAACAGACTTGGTAATTTTAAGCTTGATGACCTTGCTGCTGCTGTGACTTGACTGCTGCCTAAGTTACCTTTTCCTTATGTAGTGATTGCTTCTGCAGTGCAATGCTTGCAACGCTTATGTACAGCAAATGACTGTGTTAGGGCCCTTGCTTAGTCAAAATGTAAAGTTGGGATTTTAAGGTAGTTTCTGTCTATGGCCATATGTAAAAGTTGGACTAGATTTTTCCTGCATGCGAATTGTTTTGCTGGCTTGGAGTCAACTATATTCTGAAACTTTACTTCGACAAAAATGGGTCAAATATTTGGTCAAAGTGCAGAAAAACCTGTACTCTGCAAGCATATTTGAACTTGCTGTAGTTATTTTTGCAGTGCTTATTCTGAGATCAATGAAGAAGTGCACTTCAATTATTTTTTTGAACTGTCTTGTACAAGTTCACACCTGCATGTGTGACCTGAACTCAGAATATGTGATAATCAAGGCTTCTTATAAACAAAACAAAGAAAATAAACTTCTTGGAATTAACATCTAGGTCTGTTTACTAATCTCTTAGTCTCAAATTCTAATATTTAGCTTCTATTCATCTTGCTTCATGTTTGTTATTTCTAATGCTTAATGCCTGCTTTCTCTTTTTTTCCTTGCCAGGTAATTTTTTGCTTTAACCTAAAGCAATATGCATTGCACCACAGAATTTCTGGGGTCTTTTTTCCTATCAGCTTATGGAAATGACAAGCCAAGTAGTAATTTTTATGAGGTCACTTAAGAAAGGGGCAAGAAACCATGACCACTATAATTTGTACTGTTACCACAGTGCTCAGTAAGAGTATGTGACCACAGTAGAGTTTAGAGCACTCCAGTGTGCTGATTTTGATTGCACCTTCTTGAGAAGCTAGGGAATAAGGTTATTTTAATTTCCTGCTTCCTTATTTTTATGATCAGGGAAATATTCATCTAGATGCTGTATAGTTCAGATGTAAAGAATAAAATACAACTTGTTCTGTATTTTTTGGTCTTCTGCAGCTATTTTGCCACAAAGACTTGAACAGCTTTGATTATATGTTTTTGAGTAAGAGCTATTTGTACAACCTTTTCTTTAGAATTCTTTAATTACAAAATTGCACTTTCCTCTAGACTTGCATTGTGCTTAGCACTTCCATCAGACCTTGTCCATAAGCTGCTCAGGCATGAAAATACACATTTGTGTTTTACCAAATGCGGTATTAATAGGCATTCAAGCATGAGAAGTATTTTATTTTGCGAGGCAGTGCAGAGCAAATGTATTTACCTGGAAATTACAAGTAGGATTACTCCTTCTTTAAAGAAAAATGCCATTAGTTTTGCGGAGCATCAGACAGCATAGATTGTCATAATGGCAGTTCATGGAAGCATGTTCCATTCTTGTGAGAAAGTGACCATAGCCCTAATTGATGCATCTTCTTGGTATAATGCGTATTTAAAAGATAACTTAAGTGTTTTCCTAACTGTAAAATCTCCATCAGAAATATGCTGCTACATTCTAATTCTCTAATAAGACATGCCTGTGGAATTCAGACAAGTTTTGTCCTGCCTATATGATGGATGGAAACTCTTTTACTAAAAAAAAGCTGAAAAGCTGTAGCTTCAGTCATCATTGGATCAAATAGCTAATGTTCTTTCATTACAAAAAAGCTTGACATAGTGCTTTTTAACTCCCCAAGCTCTGTTGAATCTCACTTGAGCTTTAAGGACTTGGTCTATGGAACTGTTTGCTAATATTCGGGTATTTGTTAGACAGAAGACTTCAGCATTTCCTAACCAAAAGTTTTTCTTATTAATTTGTGTAAGAAAGCCCAACATACAAAAAAGTCTAGCTAGTTTATATTATTCACTTGTTTTACTTCACTTACCCCTGACTTCTAGAGCCCAGTTTTCCTCCCATGCTATTGTAATTATGTGATTAGCACAGTGGTGTTTTAATGTGACTGGGGGAATTGGGAGCTGAGGACTGTAGGAAGGAGTGAGGGAAGTATATTATTGCTATTATTGCTGTGTGCAGTAACGTGCCATATAGTGTGAGAGCTGCACAGAAATAAACTAAATTTTTCAGAAAACAGTTTGGTCTGCCTGTAAAGATACTCAAGCAGCTGTAAGCGATTTATGTTTAAAGTATTGCACAAAATCCATGTGATGTTCTTATCAGTTTGAGCCTGAATTTGTTTCATTTCATTTTTAGTATTGCCTCTTCTCATGGTTCTTTTTGTACCCCTATGGCAAAAAAACCTTAGTTAAGCATGTGTATAATACCAGTAATAAACTTCAGGATGCAAAAGATAATGAACTTTGTTGTGAGTCGTCAATTTATCTTACCAGAATTACAAAATAAAGTCTGGGATCTGATGAATCTGAGTGCATATGTTCACTGTCTTGTTCTGTAATTTTATTGCCAGCCTGCACAAATAGATAAGGTCAATTCTCTTTTGTCTTTTGCCTTCTGAAGAAAAATGCCGGCCTTGTCACTCACAATCTGCCTGGAACTGAGTTTGAACTGAACTGGTCTGAGTTCATCTCTTAGGTTTTGCTATGTTGAATGACATAGTTAGGTTTTTACTTTGGGTAATTATGGTTTAATTAATGTAGAACTGATTTAAAATATATTTCTAGAACTGTGTCAGTTCTAGAAAACTGGATTGAGGAGATAAAAAAGTTAAATGTTCTTCGTGCAGTCTGAAAAACTAAAAATATGTGTGTTAATGATGAGAGTAGAAGGGAAACTAATTTAAAATTGGATTGTAGTATGACATTAGGTAAATCAAAAGGGATGTAGTAGAAAGGGTCTTCTGAGTGAAGAGCAGTGTATTGGAGAATAGAAGAAATGTGTTAGTCGGCTATTTGCCACTTCATCAAAGATTAAAGCCTTCAAGTCTCCTCCCATTTATTTATGTTGAGTTTATACTAATGTGAGGATCTAGTGGCTTAATTCATGGAAAAATGGGAACTGAGTGATGTAATGGGGCAAAGAGAAGAAAATGTTGAATACGTACAAGGAGCTCTACTTGCACGTGATTTTGTAAGAAGTTCAAGTTCAGAGCCCATGTATGTTAGTGGATAGATGTTACGTCTATCCTCATAACCTTTTGTTCCATAGAACTTGTAATCACACTTTAAACTGTGAGCTTTACAATCAGATATGTTGTAAATTTTTCCTGAAGGCAACTTGAGTAGTTTTATTTAAAATGTCATCCACCATTAAAAAAATAAACAAGCATATAATAAGTCTGATATTAGTTGCTCCTCTGCTGAACTAGCCATTGGTGTGAGAGGTTTTAAGAATACCTTAATTCAAGGTAGCAAAGGCAAGTAAAACTGTATCTGTCAAACCTCCTGTTGGTACTAAGCAGAAGTTCATGCTTAGTGATGCATTACTAATAGTTGTTTCCTTAGTTCCTCCTTAGTTAAGTAAGTTTCTATAAATTAAGTTTTGGCTAGGTTGGTTTCTGCTGTTGGAGAAACAATACAATTCTGGTCTTCCTCTCTTCATTTTGGATTATTATGGATAGCATGATTGGGAAGTATCATTGTGGAAATAATCTTGTAATTCAGCCAACCTTCTTTCATGAACATGCATTCTGAATTATTTCTTTGCTGTGTCTACTGTCTCAACAGGATTGCTATGTCAAAAATTCACACTGGTTCATCAGATGATCTGTATAGTAGAGTTGTGTAAATAAGGCTAACCGGACTAAAATATGTTTAGTTTAATATAGTGATTTGAAGTAATTAAAATTGGATTTTAACAAATAGTTAAAGTGGTTTAAATGTTCTATGACATACAGGTTGGAACTGTCTTGACTAGACCTAATTAAGCTATTGCAGCTATTCTGTGTAGCTGTATTTCATGCCTTTGCTTCTTGGAGCCTTTAGCATGCCAAATGTCTTGAGAATTGGGTAGGTGATGCAACCTTTTAAGTTCGGAATCTTCTGAGTTGTGGTTTTTTTGTACCTCTAGCTCTGGGTCTCAGTGATGTTACAATATTAAAATATTTCTGCTAGATGATAATTGCATAAACATGGTTTCAGCCTCATACAAATGAAAATTATTAATGAAGCATTTTTCTATTTGGTTTTTGGTGATGGTGATCCCTTAACAGATTTGTGGACTTGAAATATATCAGTAAATTATGATCAATTCTAAGGATGAATTTACCTTTTACTAAGAAGGGGGGAAATCTTAAACTTAGCTAGAAGAGCAATACATTGTCAAAATATAATCACCATATTGTAGTAGGGGAATCTGTCCTTGCTTCCTGTGTTGTAACAGCAAACTTACATTTAGTGGGAACAAAAAAGAAAGCTGTTTATGTTGTCTTCTTACCACTCAAACATTAAGTACAGTCATACCTTCCCTTGAGTGTGATGTTCTGTGCAGTGTTTCTAAATTATCCCTCTTTGTAAGTTATTGAAGGGATAAACTGTTTTGTCAGTGTGCTTACAGATTTTTGGCTATCTTTTTTGTTTATTTACATTTGTTTAAAGAAAAAAGAAGCAAGCACAATCAGTTGCAAGGATGACATTAAAAATTGTAGTTTACATGCAGCAATGTGTCTCCCCTGAACAGTAACTTGCATGTTTGTAAACAACAAAGAGGTATTATTTTGGTAATCACTGACTTTTTCTTGATTCTGGTCATGTATAAATCAACAAATGGTAAAGTTTTCTTTTAAATTCATATGTAAGAATATCATTCTTCATAAAGATATATTGAACTGGTTTATAGGTGTATAAAAAGAGGTTTGAATTAAACTTTGCCTTTCTTTACATTGAACTTTGCCTTTCTGACAGTGGGGAAAAAAGATCTCTTTGAACAAATATGCGTTTGTATACATATACATATGTGTATATTAATGTGAAAAACTGTTGTGTATATATATACAATTGTAGATCTTTAAAATTGTCATAATCCAAATACCAAGTTTTTATTTAAGATATGGATGCATTGTAGTATTTTGATTTACTTAATTCTGTAGTTTGTTCAGCTTGTGTTTAACTTCAAGAGAGAACTACATTGAGTGTACGGAAGTAGTGCAGTTGCTTAGGTTTAGATACAAACTTTTGTCTGTACAAAGCAGATGTTCTGCATTTTAACCTTAAATACAGTTGATTGCTTAGATTCCTATTGCAAACATGCTTAAGCAGGTTAGCTGTCTACATTTGTTTGGCTACAGGTTTAGATATTTTCTGAAAACTACACAACATGCCAAGGTGCCTTCAGGAAAAAAATAATTCATGCCGTGTCCTTTTAGTGAAATCAGTGCATCTTCTCTGCAATCTGTTTATCCTTTTTCAAGTGTGTCTGCTTTTGCAGCTTCTAGTGACTTGCTACATTTTGAGTTAAATGGCCTCTGTCTGTTAGCTAAACTAAGTTGAAGCAAAGGCTTTCCGGCATACCACCAATTGCTACTTAAATGGAAGCACCAGTGTTAGGTCAGTTGTGAAGACTGAAAACAGAATGTATCCAATGTTCTGATACGTTTAATTTGTGAGATCAGGTTCTGCATGTGACTACTATTTGTTTTTCATGCTGTTTATTTTTCTCTTTTTTGGTATAATGCTTCAGATACACAAATATGGCATAATCTATTATCAAGTAGCCTGTTCACGTAAGTGAAAGTATGGCTGTAGGAATTGGTTGCTCTTTGCAGTAACATGCTGGGTTTTTGATGTCAGTGAGATTCCCGAAATTCACATGGAAAAATTAATTTGCTGGAATTCATATGTTTGTAGTTCTTCCTTTTTTCTTCTTCCCAGGGGTTTATCTTAAACTGAAGACATCTAAATAAATCTGGAGGGATGTGATCCAAAACTACTTCTTGACAATCTGAGCCTCTAGGCAGTATCATATCATTCTTCTGCACTGCCTTGCTTCTTGTTTGTGGATTGAGCGACTTGTTTGTGGATTGAGCCACTACAGTAGTAGGTCAAACAAGGATTAGATTTTAAAGGTTGTGGGTTTTTTGTAATTAGAAGCATTGTATGGATCATAAACAGTTACTACAGGTGTCTAGACACTAACATCTTAAAGCTATGTATTTCACTTTTCTCTAGTGGTCCTCTATACTTTTTCCACTTTTTTACCTCTGTATGGAAGCAGAGGGGATGCAAAATAGTACCTGACTCCAGACGCTGACAGTGTTCTGATTTCTTGATACTTTATTTTTTGTAACTGTGTTTTACCTTTTCGCTTTCACTTCCATAGTACTTTTTTGCTCACTTTTTACTTCAATGAATTAATGGTTTTAGATTGCTTTAAAACCTGAACTTTTTTTAAAGTACCATGTCTAATTCTATAACACTAGAGGCTTAAACTTCAATTAGATCACTGGCAATATAGTCCAGGATACCTGTGGGCAGTTTTTTATAGAGGTAGGTAAGACAGCGAAAATGGGCAGTAGGATGGTATGTGAGCTGTGGTGTGTGGATTCTTAGGCCTGTGTTGCATTTCAGTGAAGGCTTTGGTTCCTTGAGAGCTGGTTGAAGTAGTTAATGTAGCCCTCAAAAGTTAAACATGGTGATCTCAGGCAGTTTTAAATGAAGGAGTTTCAAAAGCAAACAAAAGTAAGTGGCAACTTAGTGCTCTGAGCACTTACAAAGTAGAATAGGTGCTCAGAAGGAAGTTGTTGAAGTGATGCCTTTCTGGATGACTCCCCATGTCAAATATTAAAAAGATTTCATGTGCTATTTGTAAAAAATAAGGATGCTATGAATTTTAAGGCTATTTCTTGCTTAGTGATTTTTTTAAATCTTCAACGTTATGATAGTTGCTTGCATATTTTTGATTTGTAATGTGTCTGCTGCTTGATAATCTTGTATCATTGTGCACCCCTGTGAGCTTTTAACTGGAAACTTTATTAAACTGATATGGTTGCTTGGAGCAGCTTCAGACCACATAACATGATGTTTCTGGCCACATTTTTGGTAACTGCTTGTCTAAGAGAAGCAGTTTTACTTGGTCATCAATATAACAAAAAATTCTAGAATAAATACTCAGGCTATACTTACAGTGTTTCTCATTCATTTAGGTTTTATTTATGCATAGCAGTACAAAGCTGTGACATCAGCAAGGACTTTCCAGGCTAAAGGCAGAATTGGTTGTCTGAGAGCTGCTGAAACTTCATTATAATACTTTTGAGTCACTTCAAACCTTTTTTTTAATCGTTAACTTTCTGTTTTTATTAATATATTTTCCAGGACTTGAAATGTTCGTTACCAGTTGGACTTGGACTTTCTGAAACCAAAATAACATCTCATGGCTTTGACAGTGCCAAAGAGGGAGTTGTTGAGGCAGGACAGTTTCCAAGTAAAGGTAAATGCTTTTTTTTTTTTTTTTTAATTTCTCAATTTAAAATATTTAGGCATATTCTTAAATGGTCAGAAATACAATGTTCTGTAGCTGCTTTGAGTAGTTTGGTATAAATGTACACGTTGAGATTTGCATTAGTGACAACTGGTTTATCTTCTCTGGTAGCTGGGTTGTTAAAATAGAGAATATATGCTACACTTGTAGTATCTGTCAAGTGACTAAAGGAAACTACTTAGTGTTAAGTTGGTCTGCCCTTACAGGAAGGGAATGCCTTGAGCACCTTGAACTGGTGTCAGGCTGAAGAATTTCACTATTACATCATGTTGAAGTTTTCTTTAAGTTTTGCAGGTTATTGTTCTGATTTGAAACATAACTGGAGAGTTATTTATTTCTTGATACACACTTCTCTTACCTAGAGTAAATTAAAAAGTGGGATTCCTCTTGTTAGAGAATCTATGTGGTATTAACCAATGAGAAATGCAAAGTGATAAACAAGCCAATAATGTCACTATTTCCTGTCTAAAAGCAATAGAATACCATGATATTGTATGGGCAAATGGTATTTAATGTATTATGTACCTTTGACAGTTTCTGAATTTGAAAGATTTTAAATTATCTCGGATGTGCAGCTGTGAAAATAAGTCTCTTTGTAGTCATAAATTTAATTTACATTTTGCTTCATTTCCTGTTTGGTAAAATTCTTTGCTTATGAAAACTGTTGATTTACATGCTGTACTTTACATATATTACAAAGTGAATGCTGTGCTTCTTTATGCCTTTGAAATTAGCAAAATATCTAGCTAAAAACTGGAGCAGATGGCAAACTGCTCACCATTCCTGCCTTTTTGTATTCTATTAGCAGGATAAGTGTTCCAGCTGTTAATTGTATTAGCCTGTAAGGGAAAAGTGTCTTAAGATTCTTCAAGCTACACTAATATGTTTGAAATGCAAATGTTCTGTGGAAATTTCTGTACACAAATGATGAGCTTTGGACACTTTAGGTATCACAGTTTTTCTCCAAGGATATTTTCTTCGGATTTTTCCTGATGCTGTAACAAAATCAGAGAGAGAGAAGTGGTAAAAGCTAGGGCTTCCTATGAAACCATGGACAAAAGTTGAATGATTGCCCTATTTCTGAAAATTCTGTTGTCTGAGTGTCCTTATTAGGGCTTCATTTTTGAATGCAAAGTAGACAGTACTGGAGGGGAAGGGCTTTTAGGATTTGGGGGATGTTGAATGATGAAGCATGCATAAGGTTGCATTAATACTCTGTCAAGTGATAAGGATTTTTTTAACTGCTTGTCTTGGCTCGCTTGCTGAAATGATTCAGGCAGAATCTTGCAGTCAACATTTTATGCCTGGATGAATTCAGTTGCAGCTCTTATGCAATGTATCTCTACAGAAGGACACAGCAAGTGAGCTGTCTTCGTCTCATCTTTTCTGTGCAGTTGGATCCAAATCACTGGATTTATTTACCCCATGTTGGTAGTGCTCTGTGGAATGTTTTAAAGCTGATTGTTGATCCAATTACTTTGAGTGATGTTTTTGGTGTTACTGATAACTAAATTTTGTTGAAACTGCCAAGTTCAGGTTTGATTTTCTTTCCCCTCAGCATACTGTTAACCCTGAAGTACATTGGAATTTCTCAGCAAAAGCAGTAAATGTTCCCTCCCAGTATGGTGGTCATTCATCACTACAGAGGAAAAGCTAACTTACTTGGTTTTTAAATCCTGAAAATTCCATAAGGATGCCACTTCAGATTTATCTGTTACGAAAGAGCAAAGCTCTGAGAAGCATAATAAGCATAATCCTAAAACAGCTTAGAGAACACACAGAGTGCAGGTCATTTAAAGTTAGTTGCTTTTAGTTTTTGTTTGGGGTTTTTTTTGTTTGGTTTTTTGTTTGTTTGTTTTTTCAAGAGAAAAAGCAAGTGCTGTAAAATCTTTCTTTTGGGAATGAGTTTACACACTTTCACAGCTAATTACTTGTATGATCTTCAGGATAACTTATTGCTGCCTGTTTAGACAGACTTAAGAGCCGATGTCAATAAAGTGTATCTGAAATTGGCAGAGATTTTGGGGCTTACTTCACCCCTTAATGCTTTAAGTTCAATTCAGTGACAATGCGGAGTGAACTCTACCTAGACCTGAAAAAGGATGTTTCAGCTGTGGATTGTTATATAACCATTTTCCATGGAATTTTATGTTTATGGTCTGTGCTTTACTGATGAGCCCCTCAGTTGTATTTTGATTGCTCTTACAGAAAAAAAAAAAAGGTCATCATGACCTAGAGAAAAAGATTAAATGATGAAAACTTGGAGTAGTTCACATGGAGAGATGCACCTCCTAAAAAGCATTTCCATCAGAAATTCCAATTCACTTTTCTGTGAATACTTCTATGGTTGCTGAAGCAAATGTTTCTTTGTTTTGGAAGCATGTTTCTGTAAGAGTGCATGTTCACTTCTAAGGGAAGATGATGGATTTTCATGGTTAAATGTCCACTTTTCAGGTTCCTCAGCATCACCCAAATCATCTGTTATATCTCCTAGCAGCGCAGCAGCTAGCAGACTGGCTGGACAAGGTTGTGATTTAATTATTCCCACAGGTATCGAAGCACTGAATGGATAATGTCCTTGCCTCTGCTGACAGTGTACTAACCCCTCCACGTTTCTAATTATTTGATTTACTATCAGTTGGAAATAAAATTTCTGGGGGATTTTGGTGGATCTCACTTCTGACTTCAACAGTTTAACGTTTGCTTTCCTCTCTCTAAGCTGCTTTTACTCTGTAAAATTAAAATTGTAACTAATACTAATAATAACAACAGTAGATAAAATAGGAGTGACCAAAATCTTTTATTTAGGTTAAAGCTGAAACTTTTAGCATTTTTTGCCCAAATGGGCGCATATTGCAATAGACTATGGAGGTGGCCATTAGGGATTCACAACACCTGAACTAGGTTTTGCCACTTGACTCATTTTGTGCCTATGGGCAAATTACTTAACATCTTTGTTTCCTCCTGCATAAAAGGAGAAAACTCAGTTACCTCATAAGGGTGTTGAGAGGGTTAATTACTTAATGTTTGCACAGCATATTGAAGATGTAAAGAACACAGTAGAACTTGATGCTGAAGAAGTATCTTGGGGCATCGGTATAGACTTTTTTCCAAACTCTTGCTTACATAAATAACTTGGCAAGACTAAGGTGGCCATAAGTAGCAGTAGGGATCAGAAGCAGAAGTACTTAAAATGAGTATGTACATGAATAAATAAAAATGTTGCTTAAAAAGTGATGATACTTAGCAGTTTTTAATATTTAGGACACTAGGAATTTTGCAAAATTGAAACATGGAATCCACGTGATATCCCATACTAGCTTGAAAATGCTGGATAGTGGCAATTTGTGTGTGGTGATTGGCCCTAGGTATTTTAATTTGTTGCTTTCAATCTCTTCTTTGCTGGTTTTATACTCATGGTTTGTAGAATTATTTGTTCCTAATACAATGAGCTAATAAAACTGAAATAAGTAAGTTAAATATTGGCTGAACACATCTTCTGTAAAGAATGACTTTCATTGGAAAAGATGTAAAAACTTTGTACTTCATGACAACAGGATGCCAGTAGTTGTTGTTTAATGGTCTTCGGGTTGTAAACAGGCTTTTAGATTGACTAAATGCAAAAGATTGTTCAACTGCTGGAGTTTTTAAGAATAGATTAAGTAATAAACATGTCTCAAAAGCTGTTTTAAGCTTTCAGTACGCTTAATTCAGCCTATTACTACATGAAATAGCGAGATATATATATATACACATTTTATATCAGTTTTAAATTAAGTCTTTCTTTCTGGAACTGATTTCAAAAATCTGCTTCTTCTTTTAAATTCATACTGTCACCTTTCTGTGGTACCTGTTCACCTTACTGTCATACCTGTTCTGCTTTTGGATGTGCAATTGCACAAATCTTCCATATCTGCTACGTTACAAACAAAAAGCCCAGACCTAAGTTCTTGAAGATTTGCTTTGTGTCTGACGCAGGGGGCAGAGCTCAGCAGAAGACTGGACCTGTTGTGTTAGCAGATGAAGTAAAGAATCCAGCAATGGAAAAACTGGAATTGGTGAGAAAGTGGAGCCTAAACACTTACAAGGTATGCAGCCGTGTGTGCGTGTGTATGTATTCTGTAAGTGGGATGGCTACTAGGTAGTAGGACTAGAGCTGTGTGAAATAAGCTGCTGTTGCAGTGAGCATAAGCAAGAATGTATAGCAAAGGCTTAGTTTTCTTCCAAGCATTCTTTGTTAAATCCCTAGTGTAATGTGGAAAATCTTGATTAGGTATTACTGATTTAGCAAGGTAAAGAATGTTCCATTTCTAATGTTCCCTTCATCATTCCGAATGTAGAGATTTCAGCACTAAAGCTCGGAATTAAATCTTTTTGCTACTTTTGAGCTGATTGCTGATACAGTAAGATTTTAGTTGATGTGAAAAAATCAGGGCCATCTCTAAGTTCAAAACTTGTTATATGGTATTCTGATGTTTTTGTCCTGTCTTGGCTGATTGTTTTTTTCTTAGTGTTGTAATAGTTGCTTCAATTTGTGTGTGTTTTATATGCTTCTACTTCATGATCAGTTGAGATCTGATGAAATTAAAAAAATAACATAAGAATAATGAAAAGGTGCTTAAAGCACACCACTTTGCTATAAGTGACTCTCATTAAACAGCTATAAAGTAAGGAACAATTGTCAGGGAATGCATTCCTGTCAAGAGTTTTAAACAAAGACCAGTTTTGAAAAATTACTTTATGTTATGCCTTCAACTTAAATGACAGAGTTGTGGACAGGTGCATTAGTAGGGTCTACATCAAACCATGAAGAAATGAAGAATCTGTGGAAAAGAAAGTCTGAATCCTTCCAGTGTTCTTTAAGTCCAGAAAAAGATATCCTCCTCAGTAAAGATAGGAAGCAGGGATGGAGACATTGTACCCCCTATGCTGTCTTTCTGTTAGAATCAGAAGTTTCTTTTTTTTTAATCTCTAATTAAATGGCTACTTTTCTTGTCATTAAAAAAATTGTAGCAACTGCAGAAATTGCAGTCCAGTTGTATGCTGGGGTGCCTTAGGAAGAGCATTGCCAGTAGGTTGAGGGAGATGATGCTCCTCTTCTCCTCCCTGGTGAGGCGCATCTGCAGTGCTGTGTCCGGTTCTGGGCTCCTCAGTACAAGAGAGACATGGAGCTCCTGGAGCAGGTCCAGAGGAGGGAAACAAAGATGGTGAAGGGACTGGAGCACATCTCTCAGGAGGAAAGGCTGAGGGAGCTGTGCCTGTTCAGCCTTGAGAAGAGACAGCTGAGAGGGGACCTCATCAATGTCTGTCAGTGTCTGAAGGGAGGGTGTCAGAGGATGGAGCCAGGCTCTGCTCAGTGGTGCGAAGCAACAGGACAAGAGGCAGTGGGCAGAAACTGATGCACAGAAGTTGCACCTGAACATGAGGAAGAACATCATTGTGCAGGTGACCAAGCACCAGCACAGGTTGCCCAGAGAGGTGGTGGAGTCTCCCTCACTGGAGATATTCAAGAACCCTCTGGACACAATCCTGTGCCATGTGCTCTGGGATGGCCCTGCTTGAGCAGGGAGGTTGAACCAGATGACCCACTGTGGTCCTTTCCAACCTGACCCATTCTGTGATTCTATCAGCTACTCTGACAGTGTGCTGTGGTCCAGTCAGAATATGTGCTATTCAGCTGAAGCTGTTCTTTAAAATTCTCTTGTCTCTTTAAAACATTGACTCTTGGGATCAAATCTGCTATACCACAACTAAATAGGACAGGACTTGACCTTATTTTGTATTTTTGGTACCTTGATTTAGAAAATAAAACCAAAAAAACTCACAATGTCTCAAACTCACTGACATGAACCAACAGCCAGAAGACTAATGAAAAATGTTGGGGAAAGGGGTCTTGGATCCTTTTTAGAACATTATTTCTTTGGCTATAGTCTCTGCAAAGTCCAGATTTTTAGATTTCTTTCATGGCTTAAGCCTTCCCCTTCCTGAAATCCAGAATCACACCAGTTATGACGTAGCAAACAAAGACTAGCATTTTCAGAAAACTAAATTAATGTTTTCTTTTACGTATTCCCAAACATGCCTAAGGAGATATGCCAGTTGTGATCTTTCTAGAATTCCATATTGACTTCTTGTACGCTCTTTTTTTGAGGTGTAAGATCATTCAGAGAACTTACAAGTTCATTTTGAGTTGATGGAGTATTATTCAAATGTACCTGGAGATGCCATACATTTGTGTAGTAGCCTACGTACAAAATGCATATTTAATATGGTTAAGGACAGTGTTTAAATTTGTGGAAATATTGGCTTGCTTTGGTTCCCATCAGAAAGATCATGGGAAGAAGTGTCCTCCTTATCTCATAATAGCTAACTGTTCATAGGTTAGAAGATGCAGAAATAAGGAGCAGGAGTAAATGGTCAGCACTTGAATCCCTCTGAACTTAAAATCCCTGGTATCAACGTACCAGACATTAATCTACAAGTGGAGCTAGTGGTGAAATTTGTTGTCGGGAATTTCTTTAGGAATCTGACATGAGTAGTTCCTGTGCCATGGTGTCTGTTATCAGAGGTTGAGAAGTCTAAATTGTTGGATATGTTCAGAAGTCATTCTCATCTGTAAATGCCTTTGCAACTACCATTCCCCTTCACATTTGCCAGTCGTATGCTCCCTAGTTAGTGAGTTAGCCTGAAAAGAAATTGCCCTTCTTTCCATAGTCTAGTGACAAGATCTTTTTCTGTTCTTTCTTCAGCTCCTGCCTTCCCCTTTGGATGAGAAAGAGGTTTTCAGTCTAGCAAAAACATTTAGGCCCAAGAAAGTCATTACTCTTCTTGACTTTCAGCAATTCTAACAAGCTTATCTTTTTGTTTTTCATACAACTTCTTAAACTTTGAGGGGAAAAAAAAGGCAAACCTGTCTTACAAATCTCTCTTAACACTGGGCTACTAGTGGAACATTTATTTCTGAGACATGCCCAGTAATGCCTCTGTTCATCTTTAACATGCAATTTAAAATATATTTCTCTTAAATGTATCTTGGTAACTTTTTTCTCTGAGTTCTTTTTCTTAAGCTTTGCATTGGGTGACTTCTTTTTGAGTAGCATGGTCTTACTCATGAGAGTTTCCTTTATACTCTTAGAACAAAGCACGATGGAATTAATGAGTGGATACTTCTTTGTTTGCTAGTGAGACTGTAGAGCAACTTGTGTGCTTGTACTAGTCCACGTCGAACTGAAGTAAATCAAAATAGATTGGGGCATCTTCTTTATCTTTTTCTACATCTGAGTTTAACAAAGTATGCAATGTAAGTCTTTCCAGTTACTGGGTTTTCCTCACTTGTCACTGCTGGGCTCTTTTAGGTGTTTTGCTGTAACTTCTGAAGCAAATACCCCTTGGCTGAAAAGAATCCCTTCATTTGTAATTTATTCTTGCTTTCAAAAATTTTGCTTTCCATGATTCAGATTTTTCTCTCTCATTTCCTTGGGGATTTGTGTGTGCATGCGTCAGCTCTTTTGGAAAATAGCCAAAATCTGACCATCACTTTCATAGTTCATAATGAAAGACTTATTTATGCTCTGAGCACAC
The DNA here is from genome assembly GCA_013397865.1 of Struthidea cinerea. Taxonomy (NCBI): domain Eukaryota; kingdom Metazoa; phylum Chordata; class Aves; order Passeriformes; family Corcoracidae; genus Struthidea; species Struthidea cinerea. The sequence goes on along the minus strand of VZTI01005197.1, from coordinate 1,901,008 downwards.
TCATTGCTAAGCTGTATTTTGCAATTTCTCTTGGAGAGTTTGGTAGTAAAGTTATATTCTAGGTTGTGATTTGTTATGCTTGCCCAAATTTCTGATGCTTGACAGACAAATGTCACCTAGACTAGCTGTGCTTTTTTTTGTGAATTACTTGAATCTAGTGAAGTAGCCCAAATAATCTGTACGTTCCAACCTAAACCTTATGGGTCGTGACCAACTTGTTCTCTTTGATCATTCTTGACTCTTTCCTGTGTTTATCATTTAGAAAGGACATGGAAGTTCCAGCAGGTTGAATGTGCATCTCCTTTGGACACGAGTAAAGACAGGATTAAACTAAAGTCCTTGAATTGGGAAACCCTGGGAAATCCAGTACTGTAGTGTATTTGGGGAGTCCTTGAATTGGGAAATCCAGTGCTGTGGTGTATTTGGGGAGTATGTTATAAGATAAGCTTGGCCATTATCTCACAAAAAAAGATAACCTAAGCGCAAAGCTGCTATTTTGAAGTCCTTTCAGAGTAGTTGTGGCCTTGACTAGTAACTTAATTTCCTTGTAACTTTTGTTTCCAGCAGTAATTTTTCATATGTCTTAGTTGGTTATCCCTTCACCCCTTGGGATGACCACAGATTAACTTCAAGTAACTTACTACAGCAGTAAATAATTCTGCTTTCCATAGAGAAATTGTATAGCTTTGCTACACATCTGCTTTGCAAATGGCTACTCCTATGTCTCAGTCAAGGGAAATCCCAATGTGCATTTTGGGAGGCTCACTGCCAAGTTGGGCTTGAATCGCTGGCAGACAAGGTGTCACAGATCAGTGGAATGTGGTAGCAGCCTGCTCTGTCACAGCCCTAGGCTGGGTGAAAGTGTCTACAGCCTTGTAAGAGCATATTTCCTGCTCAGTGTGTTAATGAACTGCAAATCTACGAAGAATTTGACTTATGACAGAAAAGAAATAGTCTTTCTGAGTCAATCGTCTCCATTTTATAGATGTATAAATAATAAGTGCATTTTAATACTTCTGCGTATTTCTCAGTAGGAGTTCCCAGTTTTCTAGTCAGCTTTAGAAAAACATGCTGAAAACCACCACCTTCTTACTTACCCCCTAAGAAAAACCTCAAAAAGAACATTTTTGGAAAATGCAACATGGATGTTCTGGAATAGGATGATTGGTAGACAAAGCCCAGAAAATTACTAACTAGACATTTTTATGCAGAATAGTAATGCTCCTTTTAACTGACTTAAATGCAGTGGGCTAAAATGCTTCTTTTAACTTAATGAGATTCACCAAACCTATAAAGAGATAAGTGTTCTTTTACTTGAGAAACAATTAGTTATGCTCTTGGTTTGCTAACTTGAATATTCATCTTAGTGGGAGTTGAGACTTGTCCAACTGTTCTTGCTGAGTCCTGATAAACTTCTAAAGACTGTGTTGTTTTTTCAGTTTGTTGTGCAAACTTATATTGGGAGGGGTGGTTGTGAAAGAATTGTGTGTAATTATGTGTCCCTTGAAGCTGAAAATGGGTGTATGCTGTGTTGTCTTGAATATACTTGAATCTTTATAATTTAATTTTTTTTCTGCAGTGTACACGTCAGATCATCTCCGAAAAACTGGGTCGTGGCTCAAGAACAGTAGACCTGGAACTAGAAGCTCAGATAGATATATTGAGAGATAACAAAAAAAAATATGAAAATATCTTGAGGCTGGCACAGACACTGTCCACGCAGCTCTTCCAGATGGTACATACCCAAAGGCAACTTGGAGATGCATTTGCTGACCTGAGTTTGAAATCATTGGAACTTCATGTAAGACTTTTATAGTGTTAAAACATACAGTGGCAGAGATTGAGATAAGCTTAATTCACTCGTGCAGGGTATCTACTCATTAGCAGCTACTTTTACAAACATTGTAGTTAACAATATATTACATGCTCTTTGTGTTGAAAGCTTATGTAATTCACTTAAAACTATAGGAAATTATTGAAATTACTGTAGTTCTTTATTGTTTCTTACATGTTAGCCTCTAGTTGATGGTTGAACTCAAGAACTGACAATTATGCTTTGTAGAGAAGATGCATTTTACTATTAAGTTTGCTTCTAATGAAATGTCATCAAAGTGACAGAGTGTTACATCATTTCAATTACGAGATGTCTTTGGGGAATATGCCTGGGAGTAAGTAGATTAGGGCACGTTACTTCACTTGTGCACATTGAATGTGAGTAAATTATTTTTCTGTAGCATATTTAAGCATTGAGATTTGATCTCAAAGTCCTTTTTTAATCAGAATTTTCCTACTAATAAGACTAATCTGTATTCTTATGTTGTCTGGAGTTGCTGAGCAAGAGAGGCGATCTTGAGATATCTGGGTTGTTATGATTCCATGGTTTAGAAGTTTACATAGTACTGGCACTTTCTGTTGCCAGTAGTAAAGCTGTTTGCTGTAAGGAGAGAGAAGGTGGATGTTGCTTACAGAGTATAGTAGCTGACTTGCTTCTACATTGCTTGTGCTGCATTTGCAAAGTTAAAACAATTTGATCCTCTGGAAAACCGGTATTAAATGGCTTAATGATTCCCTAAAACATAATTGCTGAAACAGCTCACATTATCTTTGTGATTTTAAAAACATCTGTCTTTTCATAATTCTCTTTTCCCATTGAGTTTTAAGGGAGTAGGTGGAGTTTGTGCTTGCACAGAGGAACCTGAAGTGATAGCTAGCTGAAAAAATTTAAAATTCCTACACTGGTGTGAAGGAATTTTTAATATTAGTCTGACAGATGAAAATCTGTGAGTGTAGAGCACTTCTAGCAGCTAAGTAAGTAAATGATCTGCTAAAAGAAGCTTTTAATAATCAGTTTATTCTTGACACAAATACGGGCATGTGGTTTGTGGCAGAACTTAGTGGTTGTTATGAAGTATGTGCTGAAGCTGGATGTTTCTTCCAAAACTTGGATGGAATCTGGCATCACGCTCATTTAATGAATCTTGGGTTTTTTCCCATGATTAGCTCGTAACTTCTAATGGGAATACTGATCTTCCAGGTTCTTTCAACGTCTTGTGTTGGTCTTGGAATTTGTTTCCATCATTCATCTCGTGTAGATTATTGAATGGGGCTGTTGATGAAAATCAAATAAAGGTTTCTGCTGCTGGAATAAAAGTTATCTGACCTTTGCCTCTTGGAGATTTGCCTGGTGTTTGTCTCTTTCCTCTTTGTGTTTTCCCTCTGTTTAATCTGTAATGTATTATCATCTGTAGCCTGGCCTACTTTTGGATATTTGTATTGTTGCCTCTAAAACTTGTGCAGGACTAAAAGTAAAATTTCTGAACAGTTAGTCTTTATTGTGATAACAGTATATAAGCTTAAATAAAATTTTAAAAAACCGCAAGTCTCAAGGTAATACTTCTTCTTTTATACATGATAACAAAACGAAATTGTAATGTGGTATCTGGTGAGGTATTACTTAATGTGAATGGGTTTGAATACAAAGATAACTCCTAGTTCCAGGCTCATGTGCCTCTAATTATATAGACAGATGAATTCCAGTTTTAATTGACCTGAGCATAAGGTATGAACTAACTGTAGACTCTTGGTATAGAAAGGATTTCCTGTGTGTTTCGTAAGAGGTATCTGCAGAGGTCATGGACAAAACTCAAAAGTTTGTATGAAACTATGAGCTTTTGGAAGGACACAGTTGTTGGTTAGCACGTTCCTTAGTACTGCAGGCTGCTGCAGTCCCATCCTTCTTACCTCCCCCTTTGAAGTGGTAGTGTTGTTCATTTGGGTCTGGGATGATCTGAGTGAGAGGACCAGCTGGAAAACTAATTGCAGTCTTGCTTGCAGGGGAGAAAAGAGATGGGACTAAGCTGCTGCAAGGGGCAGTCCTGCTGCTGTTGTCTCTGCCAGCATGCTGCTATTTCTTCTCTGTGCTAGCACTCATGTTAGCTGTGTAGCTGGGAATGTTAGAGCAAAACCAGCTGGAAAATACAGTTTTGGGGTTTTTTTTCCAGCAAAATTTGTAGCAGTTTAGCCAACTGCTTTTGCTGCCCAAAGCAGCTGTACAAAGCAAAGATGACAGATCTTTAGCAGTGTTTACAGGGCTTAGCTCATGAAAACTTGCTCTGAGTTCTCTTCCTTTTTTCTTCTCCTTCAGTTGCTCATTTCCACTGCACCTTCTTTTCTAGAGGATTCTTCTCTTACCATTGCCCATTACGCATTACCCTTACTGTCATGAGCTTGTTAATATGAAATACCATTTGGCTCTGGTGTTCATTTTCTAGACAGATGAAAGGAAACTGGGAGAATACAGCACTTCTGAGTCAGTTGTTGGCAGTGTGCAAGCCTAAAAAGGCCCGAGCTCCAAATATGAACCTAGTGTGTTTTACAGTCATTACAACCAGAGATTGTAGTCTTTTGTGAGAACTCCCATCTGTAGAATATGGAGATGCCATATGGATGACATAGATAAAATAATTGGATTCATTTGGCATCCATGCATTAGGAAAATCTTTGCAGCCTTGGTCAGTGTACACTGCTGTTAACAAAGAGACATGGAAAAACATATATCTAAATGTGACTAAAATGCCTTGGAAATAATTTTGCCCTTGTCCCTTTTGAAATTTATGGATGAGCTACATTAAAATTTTTATTTGCTATTCATTATAATGCTCTGCTCTTCAATTATTTACAGCCTATTAAACCGTGATAGATGTTGGAGCTTTTTTTGCAGTGCTCCTTTCCAGAATGTAAGAATAAAACTTAATAGTTAATTAATGCTATGTGCCCTTGTGCATTTAGTTACATTACTGTATTTAATGTAGTGGTGTCTCTGCTCGTATTAAAGCATTACCTAGACAACCACGAGAGATGCTGGATTAAAACCCTGCTGAATGACAATGTGAAGATTGCATTAGCACTTACTTTTAAGTAACATTCAAGATACCAGAGTGCAGAAAAATCACATTATAAAATAGGATTTAACATCATGTGTGGTAACAAAATCATAAACCATGTTTTACTGATGGTGGAGAGATTTCATAAGAACTGTGAACTGAATATGGTATCAAAGTCATATTGGTTTAATCATAATCATACCCAAACAGAAGTGAAAGAACTGCCACATCTGTGTTTGCATTTTTTTATGTATTTGCTGATGAATGTTATGATTTCAATTTATCTACAGCTTTTGTTTTCTCTGTTCTTTGTTTATAGGAGGAGTTTGGCTACAATGCAGATACGCAGAAACTTCTAGCTAAAAATGGAGAAACACTTCTCGGGGCTATTAACTTTTTTATTGCCAGTGTGAATACACTGGTGAATAAAACAATTGAGGATACATTGTTGACTGTGAAACAGTATGAAAGTGCCAGGTAGCTATCCTGTGTCTAGCTCTTTTCATTATGAATTAATCCTTGGGAAGCAGACTGTAGCAGCTTAGGCTGTGTATTTGAGTGACTAACCTGTCAGATAAAAACCTTGTAACACAGCTCTCATCTAATGAGGGTTTCCATTTAACTGTAACTGATTGCACAGATCTTCAAATGTTTTGTACATGTTCCCTTGTAGACTGAATTTTGCTTGTTAGCCGTAGGAGTAATTATAGCTGGTTTTTCCCGCGTGCTAGGTTAAGGTGGCTTTCTAAGTAGCGTGACAGTGGAAGATTAACCCTTCTATCCAGCTGCATTGCAATAGGTAAAATAATCTCTTTGACTGAAAGATATTTACTCTTGTGCCTCTGTTGATGAACAATGCCTGCAATTCATACTTCAGTTTTTATGCAGAAGTTGCAGGCTTGGTCAGAAAGGGGAAAATAAAACCGGACTTTCTTAGTGAGTGAATAGTGGCTTTCCTACCCTGGAGAAGGTTACTTTTAGATGTGGCATAGCACTCTAAAGCTGGCTTCCTTTTTCCTGCCAGGGACTTGTAGTTATTTTTGATGAGTGGTTCCATTCTGACTTTCTTTCACTTACCATCATAAAGTGCATTTCTTTTAATTTGACAAAGGATGTAGTTTATGCACATAATTTTTTTGTGATTTTCGGGATTTTTTTCGGTCAGAAATTGCAAACTGCTTGAGTTTTGAAGTTCTTTCCCTCTCTTTTTTAATTGTTCTATTCTATTTTTAAGCAAAATAGTAGGTTATTGTTTTGATATTTAGGTAAACTTTCAAAGGCATGAAAGGCAGAATTAATGCATAGATAAGGTATTGCTTTATTTTTGACACGTTAAAAAAAAGAAAAAAAGAATTGGTTCATACATTTTCCAGGTATCCCCTTGAAAATTTATGCAAAATACATCTGCTGCGGTTGTTTTTGTCAGTCATTTTCAATATATGGTTCTTCCCTCCTGAAATACCTTCATTGCTTTCTCTTTCTGTTCACTAAAGAAATCAAATACTTTGCCATTTTAATAAGGCAAATAAATTACAAAGGTTCTTCACTGACAGGGCCAGTTCATCATTTTGCGCTGTGAAAATAGGCTGCATTTATTTCTGTGCCTCTTCTTTCCTGTCCCTAGTTGCACTTTAGCATTCATCTGTTCCCATCTTTTATCAGCTGTCTATTAGTTTAATAGTTTCCTTTTTGGAATTAAGCCATAAATATCCTCAATTATAGTGGCAATGAGAATCAGGAAGAGGCCTGTGAATATTGCTCCTTTTACCTCTGAAAAGGTTGTATTTTATTTTTGAGCAGTTACATCAACTGAAAACTGTGTTTTATAACCAGTTTTTAATCCTCATTTGTTTCCAGTTTAGGAAAAGTCTGCGAGGAAGCATGTTTAAAAGGCCAGAAATAGTGTGGTTTGTCCCATTAAAATTGGTGGATATGCTAGGTTCCATTATTTGACAGCTACAGAAAACTGTGTGGAAGAGAAGTAATGCTTTGGGTAGGGCTGCACCATCTTTTTGTAGTCTGTTTTTCCATAGGACAGACAAGTTCTCAGAAAAGTGTTTGTGGAAGAGCTATGAAACTGTCCATTTAATGCATATGGAGAAGTGTGGAGCATGCTGAAAATGCTTTAGGTCAGAGTTTGGTATAAGCAACCTGTTCCTCAAACATCTGCTTAAAGTGGGTGTCGTGCTCTTGATGTGCCTCTTGCTCTTAACACAGACTCTCCAGTGAACTGATTCAACAGCAGAAGAATGACCTGAAAAATACTTGCTACCTTTTTCTGGGTTAGTAGGTTGAGATGTCCCAGGAAAAGCTCTGACTACTGAAGCCTGTACAAAACAGAGGGCTGAGAGCACGTGGCTGAGACAGAAACAGAAAAGGGAGGGTGTTTGTTGAGGCAGTTTTATACAATGTGCTTCAGGGTGGGTTTGCTTGATAAATAGGAGGAGGGAGAAAAAAAACTTGCCCAGTTTTTTTATTTTTTTCTGTACTTAACTGCTTTGTTCATCTTCTGTTGTACTTGGCCTTATATGTGAGGTCAGTTTTGAGACACTACCCTTAGGTGGTTTTTTTTTCCCTTGTCCTCTTTCTTCTCAGGATTGAATATGATGCTTATCGAACAGACCTGGAAGAGCTGAATCTTGGCCCTCGTGATGCAAACACTCTGCCAAAGATTGAACAATCACAGCAACTGTTCCAAGTGCATAAAGAGAAATACGACAAAATGCGTAATGACGTATCTATCAAATTGAAATTTTTGGAGGAAAATAAGGTAAGCTACTAATTCTCCTGTTATGTTTAGGAGTTTTGTTCTAGAAGTTACTGCTTTCTAGAAATATTTTAAGTTGTTACATCTTGAAATATATATTCATTTAAAAGTAGAGCAAGCAAAGAAAATAAGCTGAATTTTCTGAGTTCTTTCTGTATCACTGGAGGACACACTTCTAGAGCAGGCAGCTTTAGAAGTCCCTAAGCAAGCTGCTCCAGCTACAAATGACAAACATTATGGCAGTAAATTCCATGTTGATACAGGAGGTTTCAAGTTTGCAAAAGCATTACTTTTCCAGTTTACCACATTTAATGGTTAAATGAGTCACGTAATTACTGATTTAATATTCAAAGTAATACGCATGTTTGGCAACACTGTCATGGAGGTTATGCACAAAGAAAGCGAGAGAACTGTGAAGAGGCTTCTTCAAAATTAAGCCTTAAGAATTTGATCTGAGAAGTACTACTTTCTGTAATTAATTCCCTTATAGTTTCTTAATTTAAAACAGGACTCTTGAACTGGTGATTGGAAGGGTGGGGTTTTTTTCCATAAGTGTTTATTTCAACCCTACCATTTCATCCATACCCTCTTAATGATGGGATTCTTACCGTTCTTGTTCTACCAGGCAAAAACAAAACTGTCATACAAAACACACTTTTAAACTGTTCTGTGATAAATAAGTCCTTTTAAATTGTCTCTAATTAGATGTAAAAAGTATGGTCTTTCAAGATCTGATTTTTGTTCCTACTCATGGTAAGGGAGAGAATTATAATAATGTGTGGCTATATTTCCCATGTCTTCAGAGGGAGGAAAATGTGATTAAAACTTAGATAGGAGATAGTTGTCAGTTTATCCAGGTCTCTCAGTGGATTAACATTTTCAATATGGCTTGATTAATTTATTTTAAAAATTTAAACACAGGTAACAATAGCCTGTCAAAGAATACATGACTGGCCCCAGAAGACAACAATAGCAAACCATGTTCCTTGCATGGAAGGAGGAAAATTTAAGGGAAAAATCATGGAGACAAGCTAAACCAATTAAAATGGATTATGATTTTGTATTTTTGAATGTATTATCACATATGCAGTTGCATCCGCTTCTTAGAATAAAGATGGAGGTCAGGAAAGAAATATGAACCATCAACAGATGATAAGAGGAAAAAGATCGAGAAAATAAGTAAACATTTTGGTTTTCAAAACGATATATGCTTAAAACATAGCTCCTGAGCACTGTTCCTTCATAAAGACATCTGCATTAGGACTCCATGGTCTGGAATGACATAGCCATCAAGAGTTGGCTTTGTGATGGATCAGATGCTCAGGTGACTAAAAAACTGCTGTTGGCCTAACTTTTATTTCTGGTTCTTGCTGAAAAAATTGGAAAATAAAAGGATTGAAAAAATCCGTATTAAAATTAATTTTCTTGAAGAAGCTGAAGTCTAATCTAAATGCTGATACTGATTCTTAAATTAGAAAATGCTCCTAAGAACTGAGTTTTAAAACTATGCTAGGTTGAAAACAGGTGTGCTGAAGGTGTCTTCCCACTCTCCCTGCCTTTGTTTTCATCTTTTAGTAAGTTGTTTGCTACCACTACAATGTACTTCTCTTAAAATTGTTTGATCCTTCCAGCTCATCTCTGTACAGGAATTCTGATGCTTAAGTTCAAATTAGTTTAAAATAGGACTTACCCTTCTTCCTCATGGTTTCCGTGATCTGTATAACACACTGATCAATTTATGTTTATATGTATAGGAAGGCTTCAAAGCAAAAGCATTTTATTTCCATCTTGTACAAAACAAGTTTCCATAGTTTTTTTAAACTAAATTAGATAGTTTAGGGAACACTGAAGAAATTGTCTTCCTAGTGACAGTCTTGAATTAGACCAAGCATCCTGTTAGCTGTCACAGCCTACAAATTGTTTCTGAAAGAGAATGTTTTTTCCTTCCGGCCTTTTAGATGAATACAGTAGGGAATCTGACATGCTTAAGCCTTTTTATCAGTGGTTGACATTTCTCAGTTTTGACACTAGAGATGTAAAAATATTTACTAAAGGGTGAATGTAATTTTGTTCCCAAACGAGCTATAGAAAGGACTTGCTTTGCACTTAAATATTGGCTGAAATATAATTATTTGCTAAGAGCTTTTCTGAGGTAAGCTTTATTTTTTTCTATTTATTGTGTAAGATGACATTTTGCCATCATGGCAATAGTTTGAAGTGAGCGAAGGAAGTAACTTACCCTGTGGTGTAGGAGCAGCAAGTAGGATGGCTTTGCCTGCCTTGGAGAAGAGCAGCATAAATTGATGGAGAAGCAGTGGAAAGGGAAAGTGATGTGTTGCTGTTTTCATCAGAGCCCCTGCACTGAGGCCCAGAGCAGCAGAGTCTGAACTTTGCACTGCAGTGGCCCTGGCCAGAAAAGCTCAGTCTGTGGTTTGCAAATCCTTTGTTTCCTACGGCTGGGAGCGCTGGCACAGAAGCATTGCCTTTTACACTTCAGTTGCCCTTCTTAAAAAAAAGTGTAAGAAGGGGGAGCAGGAGCAGCAACAATTCCGTGCTGTCTGCTCTTGGTGGTGTATTTCTGTAAAGTACTTGTTCTCAGCATGAAGTGAGCATTCAACTTTTTATAATGGCTGTAGGTGAACAGAACTGTGTTTTCTGAGCAAATACACTCAGTCTCATCTCTTTATGAGAATCAGTTTTAAAGAGAATAGCTACTGGAGGAAAGGGAGTATTTGATATTCTGGGAGGAGCAGAAAGAGAGATCAAGAGAATCTTTGCAGAGTTCCCTTGTAACATTGGTTGGTAGGACTGAGATGGGTCCCAGTGGCTGTCTGATAACATTTCTTAATTAAGTGCAGAGATCAGATATAGAACAGAATAAACCCGAAACAACTTTTTAGTTCAGGTTTTCCCTGTTCTTGCTGTTTATGGCAGCATAAATCCATTGGTTCAGTCGGGAGCAGTTCAGCTATCAGCAGTGTGTTCCTAGTAAATGGTGTTGCAAAGAACCTCTAAAGCCAGTTTAACTGGCTGGTGGGCTCCAGTTGGTCTATGTTGCTGCAAATGTCACCAAAGAACCCATAATCTAGCTGGCCCTATCTAGCTTTTCCCTATATGGGGAAAAGGCATCACATGGTTGCAGTCTCTTTGTGCCTGTTCTCTTATGCTAATATTTCAATTAAAAGCCCTCTAAGGTTCAGAGAGATTCATTACAGTAAAGCTGGAATTGCAAGTTTCTATCTGTAAAACCAAGATACACAAGATTTCTATTGACTTTTATTACAGCATTTGATCTTGAAGTTAGAACTCATTTTTCTTAATGTTGTTACAAAGTTTTATTGGTGCTATTCCCAGCTGGCAAAGTTCTGTAGAAGTTTGTAGCCTTTGCTAATGACTATAAGAATAGTTGCATTCAAAATCTGTATCTTACTAATAGATTTTTTTTTTTTAATAAGGATGGTGGCCTGTTCTTAGCTGAAAGATTTCTGTCATTTCTGAAAACAGTTTTAGAAGGTGTTGTCATTTTGAGAAAAAAAAAACCTGTTACTCTTGGATGCACTTGGGAAATGTCAAATACCATTCTGTGTAGAGAAAAAAATTGACTGCATTTCTGTGAGTTGTACTTCAGGAGTTTGATTCTTAAATGCTTGCTTCTACAAATGAAAGCAGTCTGCAATCCATTGGAGACCCAGATGATGAAACTGTTTAGACTAAGTACCTGCAAATTAAGATATCTAGGAGAAAGGATTATGATGGTTATGAGGAAGTACACTCACAGAAAGACTTGAAGGGGTGTTATCTTTTTGGTGGTTGAGATGGCTGAAACAGGCTGAATGAGGAGGGTGTAAAGAGATATGCACTTACTGTGCCACAGAAAATACAGTGTTCAGAGGGAGGTGGGGAAAGAGGACAATATTTAGAAAAAACTAAAGCGTTATGCGCATCCATGTGAAAAGTCAAATCCAACCTATAGTATTCTGTGTATGACACTTAAGTCTCCTGTGTAGGATGTGTCTGGTTTTTAGGCTTATCCACAAAGCTCAGTTTTGTTTTGAGATATGTTTGCCAATTGTATTATGGAGTGCTTACTCTGCTTGTAATGAGGTACAAATAGGTATATGTAGTTAATTAACAAGGAGCAAAGATTTTAACTGTTGTTCAGCTGTAAAGCATGATGGCTTTTTGACAGATATGTTAGTCACACATTGGAACCTGTGTTTTAGCTGTATTTTAGCAGCATACCATTAGCATTCATTGATTGAAAGGCAAATCTTCAAACACTCCTTTCCTGGAATCAGTGCTACAGCTTGGTGATCAAGAGTTGGCCTTTAGTGCTGTAATCTGACAGTCGTTTCAAGGCTTTGCTGCAAAGAAAATGTGAACCTTTCATCCCCCTCTTCCCCCCACTGCCTTCTCTCTGGTGTTTGTAAAAGTGTTTTTGCAGCTGTGTAGAGAATCAGATTGGGGAACTGATCCAGGTTAAAGCAGATACGTTGTTGTCTGCTTAATTTTAATCTAGATCTGTTCCCTGATCCAACTGACTGCTTATCTGCATGAATGTTTTGCCAACAGAGGGCTAAGGTGAAATACAGTGTGGAAGTTGGAATCAGTGACTGGATATGGGAGTGGGTAAGATACTTTCCCATTCCCCAAGTTGGAGTGAGATGCTTTAATGGGAAAAGAGGGTAAATTTGAACTTGTGTTTGAGTGAATACTTGCTGTCCAGTCCTTAGCTGTGGTTGCAGGTGGTTTTGCTGTGGACATCAGGTGTTTTGAGGTCTTACAGCTTTTTTCTCTTTGCTGGCTGCTGCTTCATAGTAGAGCTTCCTTGTACAGTGTCAGACAGTTTGGGTGTTCTTTTTCTAGAAAAACTTGATCTTAAAGTTACTTGAATGAAACTAAGGAAAAGAAGATCCCATCATCACTTTTGGGATTCACTTTGCAATCAGCTTCTGAAGGAGGAGAGCAGAAGTTGTAACACCTTGAACCTCTGCAACCAGTTTGATAACAATCACAAAATTTATACCACAATGATCTAGGGGATAGAACCTCATACAATGAGGTAGCTCTGGTAGTTCAAAAAATCCCTACAAAACAAACCATATTTTTTCAGTCCAAATTATCTGCCTCTACACTGTTCATTCCCGCCTCTGTGTGTGTGTGCACACGCACACACTTGAGCTTAGGCCTGACAGAATTTTTTATATTATCAGAAGATTTTGGGGCTGTTCACAGAAGGTTTATGTTAAAAGCTACCCTGACAAAGTACCAAATTTAGTCTCAGACTGATGAACTTGGGCTGGGAGGGGAGGTTCGTTACCCCTGTTTTATTTGAGTTCCTATAAACTGTATGAGTAAAACTCTTGTAGCGTTTTAATAATATGGTATAACAGTGAGTGTACTTCTCTGTAGAATTCCTGGCTTGGATTGCACGAAGTCTTGCATGACAATGATGAAAGTATCTGCTCAAGAAAAGCACTGTACTTTCTATCTAAACTTTTAAAAACAAAGCCTTCATGTTGTTGTGACATTTTCCACTTGTAATATTTTGGGAATGAATGTTTTTATAGATGAAAAATCCATGTATTTATATACCTGTCTGCCCACGCAAACTGAAGAAGAGGCCATCTTTTATGACTCAAAAAAGAGTTTGAACTGTGTTTGAACAAGTGTAGTTAGCTAAATCCTGTCTCTCCTAGATGTTAAAATGTCTGTATGTGATCAATTCTGTAAATTCTATTGGAAATTTTTAAAAAAATCGTCTCAAGGTATGATGGAGAATTCCTTTCTAACCATTCACACCTCTCATGTATTTTCTTGGAGAGCCTTTTGGTGGACTAACGTATCATTTTACACTGTTAATGATGCAAAAAGCCTATTCTTTGGCATGTATTTTCATAAATTAGCCTGAATTATTAGGGGAAACACAAGGAGAAAACATAGGGGTACCAGTTTTCAAATTGTCAGAGCAACTAAGATGAAAATTTGGGCCAGCAAAGAAGAGGTTATCGCTTAATGTTTGAAATGTGTCTACTGTTCAGTTAAAAAAAAAGTGATACTATCAGAAATTTTAACTTTGTGTTAGAATTTTTATATATTCCTGCATGGATGCATATACACGTGCTCAGCCCTTTTTTCTCAAGGTATTTTTAAAAATTTGTTTATTACATTTCTGAGTAAATGTACACTCTTCAGGTGTCATAGCATGTCAGATATAATGGTGGGGGACTTTAATTTGAGATGTTTTGTTAAATGAAGGCCATAAGGTGTTTCTGTATTGAGTTACATGCATTTCAGAGAAGCACAGTAGCCAATAACAAATAACCTGTTAAAACAGGCATGGCCCACTGGTAGGCATAGGGCAAACCTGGCCCAAGGACAGTTTTGATTCCCAGCATGACAGAAGTAGACTGTCTCTTGTGGATTGTGCTGCGAGATGAGGCTGTGATCTAAAATTTGAGTAGAAAAAGCTTAATCTGTTACCTCCCACCTCTTCCCCTGGGACTCAGTCAGCCACCTTGTTCCTCTGTTCCCTTCTACACTGGCTACTCACTGCTGGGCTCCACACCCAGGCTGGAAACAGGTACAGGGCCACCACCGTGGGGATTTGGGGTCTGACACAAGAGTAAGGTGGTGCTGGGCTGAGAGTACGCTCAGGAACAACAAGGACCGGATTTGGCTGCAGGAGAAACTGGACAGATGCCTTTTCAGCACACTGCTGTCCATTCACAACTTCAGGTTTCTTGGTGTGCTAGGGTGGAAACATAACATTTGCTTGACTTTGACTTCTTCACTCAGGCTATAGCTTGTTATCATAGACTAGGCTGGAAGAGAAAAACTCCAGCTGCCCTTGTGCTCTTCTCCCCAGGTTTTGGTTGCTGCTATGACAGGTGTGTTTCATGACTACTTTGCACAAATGTTAGTCAAGATATTGACAAAGTGCTGTAAATAACCCTGTGTTACAGGAGATGGGCAAGAAATATCGTTGAGAGAAGTACATCAGTTTAATTTGATTTAGGTATACATGAGCTGGAAAGCAGCAACTCTCTGCAAGGGGGGCAAATGCATGAACTGTGTACTCAGATAATGCCCTTGTCATGTACTGTTCCAAGGAGGTCCATTTGGCCTGCAGGCACGTATCCTAGAGGTTTGGCATCTAATTTCAAGGCATCAGGTACTTGTAATCAAGTGTTTGATATTTGATAACATTATGCTGTTTAGTGAATTGTGTTTGCTTTGTGCATGCTGAGTTGGTATTGACTGTTAAACATACTTTATGAAAACTCTAAACCACTTTAATGTTAAAGAATTTCATATTTGCATTTCATATCTGTATTTTTAAGCTTTTATTAAATAAATCTATAGGAAGTCTGAGCATCTCAAATACACCTATTTTTTTATAACTGACCTCTGATGATGTTAACATCAGCCTCCTTCTCTTGTCTCTCTCCTTGCCTGCAGGTGAAGGTATTGCACAATCAGCTTGTTCTGTTCCACAATGCCATTGCGGCATACTTTGCTGGCAATCAAAAGCAGCTTGAACAGACACTTAAACAGTTCCACATCAAATTGAAAACTCCTGGAGCAGATGCCCCGTCCTGGCTTGAAGAACAGTAATCAGATCATAGAAGAGGACCCAATGTTAACCTAAAAATCTTTAAATCTGAGAATAATTAAGGGTTGGGGTTGAAGGACTGTTGTAGTGATTCTTGAACAGACAGCTTTAAATTTTTTCCCCTTTTATAATACTGTAAAACTGAATTTGATAGGAAAGTGGGCGACTTTAAAGTAACCAAACGTAATTTCTGTAATTTCAAATATAGAGCACTCCTTTTGTATGTAAAGGTTGGTGGTTATTTCTGTAACTGGGATGGGGAGGGAAAGAGGGAGGGGAAACAAAACTATTATAGATTTGCACTGACAAATAATGCTTGTGATTTCTGGTCATTTTGGTGGCTAGTCAAAATATTTCCAAATGGAGGTTTACATGATTTGTACCAACATCTGGTATTTTATAAATGAATATAGAAAACATCTTTAGTAATTTTCATACAACTTTTAAAAAAGGAGAAAGTTAAAAGAATATTTTGCAGATTAATAATATAAAGCCTATATGTGATATCTGCATGTAAGGCAACCGTAGCAGATGGCTCATTGACAAGTGGAATTGCAGCAAATGCCTTTTTAAAAAATGTACCTTTCCATCCAAGGGTTAGAAAAAACAAACAAAAAACACTAAAGCAAGAATCACTGTCAGTCTGAGGCTTCTGAGCACACGTTTTTGCTTTGCACCAAGTGGTTTGCTGAGTGAGGCCAACCATGAAATGTACTAATTTCATTTAAAATGTTTCTTTGTCTATGAAACAAATACCGTGCTAGCCTTAAATCACAGGTATGTGCCTTTTTATAAGATAATATTTTCCACCAGTGTACATAATCTAAGAACCCTTTCACATAATAGTTTGTCAGTTCCCAGCAAGGGGAGGAAGACTGTGTAAGTGCTGTGTCATTGTACACTTAGAGAAAGTTAAAGTTTTAGTTAAACTTCATGGACAGGTATGATTTTGAGAGGTAATCGGGCCAGTATGTTTTTCTGTTTAATTGAAAAGCGTACTTCAGTAATGGGAGTAAAATGGAGGACACATTTTTAATTTCTTCATCATTTCTGTAGTCCTTAAATGTAAAATTATATGTCACTTTTATCATAGGCATTTTAAATTCAGTATATTGGAGTCCTCATTTGCACATGTTATGTTGCTTTATGTTAAGTAAAACGAAATACTTCAAATATGTTATTTACAATGGTGTGGATTGTATGATTTATGTACTGTACGTTCAAACGACTTTCAGCTGACATTCTTAAAGTTTTCAGTGCTTAACACAACTGTAATGTTACTGTAAATCGAACTTTTTAATCATTCCTCATTAAATTCTTGGCCTGACAGAGCCTTCTTTATGTTTTTTTTCTGTCAGAATCTCTTGTAATAGCTCAGTTACGTTCCCTAGAATGTGTATCCTATGTGAATTTTGTATTCATATTAAATGTGTTTGCAGTCAAACTTCGTTGACTTGTGATGGTTAAAAGTAGAAGGGAGCTTCTGCAGTGAAAGCTTAGTCCGATTTGCGTGAGTCACCCCTGCCCAAGAATATCTCATAAAGCAGTGCTAGGTGGTGATGCTGATTTAATAATGTGCAAGTTCAACTGGAAACTAAATCCGTAGTGAAACAAATCTTTCAGTATATGTGGTTCTTGACTTGGACTTTTAAAGGAAATGAAATTTCATTTACAATTCTTATGAAGCCACTGACTTCCGCTGTCTCTGAATGCTGGCACACGTGTGGTACGACGGTGCAGGGGACGGGTTGTGTGACTGTAGGGTTGAGCCAGGAAATGCATTATTGCAGGGGTGAGGAATCAAACCCACTGACCACAACTGAAGTACCAGCTTTCAGACCACTGCAGGAAAAGGGTACATAAGGAACATGTGCTCTTGATTTCTGCCTCAGATTCACGTGTCTCCTGCCTAGGATAGTTGCTGCTCAGAAGGAGCTCATCTGTCAAAAACGGTAAGAGTGAACTCCAATCTGCAGTTGCCTTATGAAAGACTGACCCATGTGGCATTGTGTAACCCTCAAACTTTTGCAATGGCTTAAAACTGCTGGAGTCTCTTCACCTGGAAGAAAAGGTTGGAGCAAAGAGATTACTTGCTAAAACCTGACTGTATATTGTTTAATACCAAGGGGGAAGGAAGAATTACTTTTATTTTGCTCAGCAAAGCAATTGTTCTAATGGGTGGCCTCAGTGAGGAGGGTTCTCTGTTCTGCTGATCAATAGGTTGTTAAACTGATAGTAGCCTGCTGTAGTACTAGAACTTTCTTTGTCACCACTCAAATATATGTGCTTATGAAATAATTCAAGCTCATATCTTACACTTAAAATTAGCTTTTTAGATCTAACCAATTTAGAAACTTGTATCAAGAGATTGTAAGAGAAAAGACACTTCCAGCATTTCCAATGGGAAGTAATTATGGTTGTCAGGCTTTCTGATGCTTGCAAGAAAGCTTTATAAATATCTTAAGGTTGTAATGTAGCCTTTATCTGGGTGGGCAGTTGTCAGGATGGGGGTGTTTTTGTTGTTTTTAGAGGAGGCCATACCCACCTAGGTCTGGTGACTTGTGACAAGGTGACTTGTCTGTGAAAGATTTCATCTCTGTTAACAAATTGTTACCTTAATGCTTACAGTGTTGTGTGAGGTTTCTTAGGATGAAGAATTCAAAGCAAAAACATTTTCAGATACACTGTTGCAGCTGCTGTACCAAAGACTTGGAGAGCTGTTTTGATTCTCAGTGACCATACTATACGTTATCTGTACTCCTGGCTTGTTTGAAAATTGTTGCTCCTGTTATTTTGTTCATCTGAATTCTACAAACAGCTCTTTTCCTCTAAAAATGGTCCTTGGCATACTTCATGCTTTGACAAGTCCCTTACAGAAAACCTTTCTGGTTACAAAATGTATCTGTATTTTTATTTGGAAAGAGATCTACACAAGCAGAGTACAGTAACACACCAGCATCATTAAAGTAACTGCTTTTTTTTCAATCTTCAGTCAACTGGTTTTCCCAGAAACCTTATCTCTAGTCTGTCTGTCCTTTCAAAAATGATCAAAGTAATGTAAAAGGAAAGCTAAATGTTCCCCTCAACTCCGTTTTGAACTGAATGGGGGCCATATTTGGTTTTTATGCTTTGCTTATCTGCTCTTGTTCCTTGTTGTGGTGTTACAAGAAGTGTAAGGTATTGTAATTATTTAGCATTCCTGATCTGCAATTATCTTTAGGTTTGGTTTTGTTTTTTTTTTTTTTATTCTGGTTATCTTTTCCATGTTGCATGCTTGGTTTAAGGGTTGTACTAGTCACAAAAATTTTTATATTAGTCATGAATCTTTTAATATTTTGTGGCAGCTCTTGGCAGCTCCGACCCTAAACTTACCCAACTACTGGTAGCTAAGTTGTGTCAAATTGAAAGGTGTTTTTTTATTAGAAGATCTACAGAGGATTTGACTATTGCTTGGTTTCTATTTCTCTCATTTCTTATTACCTGGCCTTGTCAGTCGCTCTTTGACATCTTTGGGTTCTTTCCAGTTGCTCTGGTGTTAAAGCTAGGGATACATAGGAAACAGAATTCTCTCTGTGTGACAACACTCTTGTTCACCTCTCTACACCTATTTTCACCGAGGTCCTTCCTCTTCATTTCTATGAATGTTGTGTGGAAACCAAATGGCCAGGGAGACAAAGGGTGTTTACATGTTTTTATCATCACGGCAATAGTTTGAAGTGAGCGATGGAAGTAACTTACCCTGTGGTGTAGGAGCAGCAAGTAGGATGGCTTTGCCTGCCTTGGAGAAGAAGGGCATAAATTGATGGAGAAGCAGTGGAAAGTGATGTGTTGCTGTTTTCATCAGAGCCCCTGCACTGAGGCCCAGAGCAGCAGAGTCTGAACTTTGCACTGCAGTGGCCCTGGCCAGAAAAGCTCAGTCTGTGGTTTGCAAATCCTTTGTTTCCTACGGCTGGGAGCGCTGGCACAGAAGCATTGCCTTTTACACTTCAGTTGCCCTTCTTAAAAAAAAGTGTAAGAAGGGGGAGCAGGAGCAGCAACAATTCCGTGCTGTCTGCTCTTGGTGGTGTATTTCTGTAAAGTACTTGTTCTCAGCATGAAGTGAGCATTCAACTTTTTATAATGGCTGTAGGTGAACAGAACTGTGTTTTCTGAGCAAATACACTCAGTCTCATCTCTTTATGAGAATCAGTTTTAAAGAGAATAGCTACTGGAGGAAAGGGAGTATTTGATATTCCGGGAGGAGCAGAAAGAGAGATCAAGAGAATCTTTGCAGAGTTCCCTTGTAACATTGGTTGGTAGGACTGAGATGGGTCCCAGTGGCTGTCTGATAACATTTCTTAATTAAGTGCAGAGATCAGATATAGAACAGAATAAACCCGAAACAACTTTTTAGTTCAGGTTTTCCCTGTTCTTGCTGTTTATGGCAGCATAAATCCATTGGTTCAGTCGGGAGCAGTTCAGCTATCAGCAGTGTGTTCCTGGTACTTAACAAATGGTGTGTCTTACTGTGCTAATTAAATAATTATACATCTTCCTGCCTTTTAAAGAATACTAAGGGCTGTAAATTCAAGTACTTAAGAGTTAAATAATGCTAAAAACAAGTGTTGCCTATTCAGTTTTGATTTGCCTTTCTTACATATGTGTATGCATCATGCCAGTTTTACGTGATGGTGGTAATTAATTGCAGGGTTTTGTTTTGAGAGTTTAACTAACAGAGTGCTTAATTTTGAAACCAAATATAACTTGGTTTTAATGTGATAGGAGTGTCACAATTAACTTTCTCTCCTACCTTTGTCCAAACTCTGTAGAATTGAGGGCTTGTAATGAAGACGATGACACTTTTTTTCAGGTGGTATAAATTGCTTTATTTCCATTAGATCTGTTCAGTCATTAAATTTGTGTTCAGCCTAAAGAATTAGACTCACTTTGTTCTCTGAAGAAGAGCAGAGTTTACAAAAGACAAGGTAGGAAAAAAAGCCTTAAAAAAAGTAGTCTTGGAAACTGTCTTGAGCATTTCATTAACTAGAAATTATTTGGTTTTGTAGTATACCAACTCATCTAAATGCTATCTGTTCTAGGGAGGTGCATTTGTTGTTTATTATAGGTGGGGCTGCTTGATCTACCTATTATTAAAGTTGCCTAATACTTCCTAGTGTAAAGACCAGTTTTCAGTTGTTTATAACTCAGATTAATTTTAGCCGTGTGGGCAAAATATTTGCCTGTTGAGTGTTACATGTTTAGGTAAAAAAAGAAATCAGCTAAAAACTTAAAATTAATTTGCTAACATGTTTTGGAGAAGTTTGGGGAGAACAAACGCACAGGGTGAGGAAAAGTGAAGAGTTTAACTTCACATCGAGACTGGCTCCCAAGTCCTCTGCTGTTCTATTTGGGTTCTGACTTTTTTAATGCAATGCCATTATGCAAGTCTCTTGTTTGGCTTGCTCTTTCCGTCTTTTCGAGCGAACATTTGTTCTCATGACTGGCAGCAATGAAAACAAGTCCCTCTGGCTCCAGCACAAGCAGTTACAGTCCAAGCGGCAAAGCACTTCCTCGCCGATGACCTCAGGGGTGACCTGACACTCTCGAGGAATGTCCATGCTGGCTCAAAGCTGAGCGTGTCCTCCCCAGCTGCTGCTAACCCTGCCAAGCAGAGATGTGTGCTGTGATGGGAATTGCCTTTTACTGCAGTTGAACTCTTTTCACTCAGTGAATTTTCAGCTTAAATGACTGCGTTCTGGCACTGCATTCCTTAAATTTTCCTTTTGTTCTAATATTATTTTTTTTAATTGAGGTAACTCAAGCAGGCTGTCTTGCCAGACCAGTAGGTCAGATCTCTGGCTGCAGAATTGTGAGCAGGAATGGTGTAACCTTAGCGACCATGGGCCTGGGCTCCAGGCCTGGGGCTAGAGGAGGCCACCTGGTCTCCCACTCTTCCTCTGGTTCCTGCCTCCCAACCCCTGAGCAGAGGCACTAGCACAGGTGAGGCACTACATACTCAGATAGGACATGATTTTGTCCTGTTGCTCCTATCTTCCCATCCCTGGTTGTGCCAAGGTGTTTTCTCTCTCCTGTGCTCAGCTCAAAAGCTCTGGTGGCTTATTAAGCAAGACTGGAAGTGAGGTTTTTTCTTTCTCCCTCCCTCCTTTCTTAGGAAAGGAAGAGTTTCTGTTTCCACCTTTGGAATTTGCCTTCTGTAAAAAGTAGTGTTGGGGTGTCTGGGTGAACTATTTACTGACTTGGGTGAGGTTCTTCACCTTTTCTCTTCCTGGGAAAATGGTTTTATTTTAGAAATAGGATTCAATCTCTTGATAAAGTATTTTAGAACCATTTGTATTTGTTTGCTGTCTTATCAGTGGATGGTACTTGGGCTTTCGGGTATCCACAACTCACGTGCGCTGCTGCCTGGAGCGTTGTAACCCAGGGCTGTGGTCACATCTTAAATTCGTCTGCACTTCTCTCACACCGTCCGCTTTGGAGACACAAGGTGCCCGTCTTGCCTGCCTGCTTCCCCCGAGCTTGCAGGGCTGAGCCGGCAGGGAGCGTCCGGGTGAGGGATGCGGGATGGACCGAGGGATGCGCTTGCTCGGGAGCATGGGCAGAGGGCGAAAGGCTTCAGCCGTGGAGAGGAGCCCGTTCCCTCCAGCCAGGCGCGCTGCCGGTAGCACCGCTGTCCTGTTTCTATAGAAATAGTTGCTGTGAGTGCGGTGACAGCGTGCGGGCAGTGATGGATGGATGTGTGGATGGATCAGCTCAGCCGGAGCTGGCTTAGTGCCCTCAGAGGCGCCACTGCGCATCTCCGCTCGCCGCGGCGGAGGCACCGGCTCTGGGTCGCGGGTCGCTCTCCTCCCACACAGGCGTTTCCGTGGCACGGGCCGGGTAGGGGGGATCGGGGCCCCGCTGCCCCGCGGCCGGCCCGCTCCGGGGGCCGCCGCCGTCACCGTCACCTGCCGCG
>VZTI01005197.1:1672185-1876366 GCA_013397865.1 Struthidea cinerea | reverse complement strand
TTTTTTTTTTTTTTTGGGTGGATGTGTGGGAACCCAAGTTAGAAAATAATAATGTTGAATACTGCTTTGTGATGGTGGAAAACCAGCTAATACATTTTTAAATAAGTAGTAGGGAGGAAAAGTGTTTTTCCTAGTTGAGTATTTCTTTAAATTAATGCAACACTTCATTGCTTTGAGTGGTTAATCTTATTCCACCACCTTGCACCTGCTTTTTTATGCCTCTCTGCTTCTATGATCATGAACTTGGAAGGAGAGGCGTGAACATACAGAGCCCTGTAATAGCAGCTGGGTATTAATGCTGACTTAAATTTGAAACACTCTACTGATCCACTTTCTTTGTAGCTTCTCTCCTTTTTGCCATGCCATTGAAATATTTTCCATCACTCCTGTGATTTAAACCTCATACAGGTTTTTATGTTTTAAACCTCATACAGGTTTTTATGTATGTTTTCTATTCTTGTAAACACCCGGATAACATAAGACATAAGATTAGAAAATCTGAAGCAGGAGAGAGGAGTTCATTGCTACCTGTGCAAGCTTTTGAGAAGAAAAGGTACAGGGGATGATTTTGTGTTGTTTTCCATTGACTTCAGTGAAGCTGTGAGTGGCTGAGTCCTTGCAGACCAAGAGAGAATTTGCCCTAAGGCTTGTTTCTGTGACTTGGATCTGTTTGTTCGTGTACAGTCTAGTGATGGATCTCTGGAAAAAATAGTGAAGCTTTTTCATCACTATTATACAGTGTCAAATTGAACTGGGTTGCTATTAGCTCCATGTGAACCCTGCTGAGGAGGCATACCACTGAGTCAGTGCCAAATTTCTGATTTGATGTTGTTCTTGTGCCAGTGCATTACTTGATCTTTTTCTGTTGAGTTTTCCATGACTGATTTTTGCTCAGGGGCTGTCTGTCGCCTATCTGAGTTTGTATTGTGTGACATCTTTGAATATATATTTTTTTTTTGTAAATTCCCTTTTGTTTTTGAGATAGCTTCCAAATTTCCATAAAATCATGAGGTTCCTCATTGGTCTGTATTTGAAACACTTTAATTTGTTTTCTCTGAGATTTATGAATTAAATCTGTTTCAATCGATTTGGCTTATCAAAATTGTGGGGTTTGTGGAAGTCATGCTCTTAGTTGAAGGTTTGCTGCTAATAGCAGCATTTTTATTTAGAAGGTGACAGTATAAGAAAAATGCTAAAACCCATTGTGATTCTTGTTGTTTCATGAGATAATCTAGAGGTAAAAACTCTCTTAAGTATTTAAAGCTTTGCATATGTGCCATGCTTAGGATGTGTAGGGTCCTGTTCCTACCAGCTTCTCTGTCCTTTCTCTCTCTCTCTGTTATTGAACTGGCTCTGTTAACTGAGATGCTGAAGTAAATTATAAAGGGCAGTTTAATCAAGCTGTGGTCTTTCTTCTCTGAGTGTATTTTGGGAGGTAGTGTAGCCAGATCAATAATACTGTAAGTTCATGCTCAGCAAACTGAACTATAGGGACTGCACACTATTTTTGCCCTTATTGACAATTGTATGAAAAATACGAAGGCAAAAAAAGTAGTACATTAGGCTAGATGGTTCAATCATCAGCATATTGTTAGCTATTTTAATGCAGTTTGGATTTGAACCATGAATTCAAAGGATTCAAACAGGGTCTGTTTGATCCAGTTAATCCAGTACCATAGTTAGTACTGCGTGCAGCCAGCATTAAAAGCTTATCTGAAATTAGCGGTGGAATAATATTTGTTTTAATAATTTGAGATAAATATATTCTCTTACAAAATTGCACTGAACTGAGATTAATAGGTAGTTTTGGTACCTACTGTGGGTGATTTAGAGGTATTCTTATTTTTATACATTCTTAAAATGTAGTCACCTAAAGCTGTTTGAAATCTCGGTGTGGATAAATATTAAACAATTGCCCTGTGAAAGACTTTTGATTCAGTAAATTTTCCTTCTGGATTGAGAACTTGATAGCTGTTGTACCTTAGATTTGGTGTCTTTTCAGTGCGAGGGACAATGTCCAGTGTCTGTGATCTGAGTGTCCCTATTGTCCTTTGTCGCAGGTTGCGGAGATGGTACAGTCCCCTCTTGTGCTGCTGCTGGCAGATAGGGTTTGAGAGGGCGTGATCCCAGTGGCTGCTGCGCTGACTGTTGGATGTTTCAAACCCATCCAAGGAAGTAACACTCTCCTCTTCGGGGAGGCTGTAAAATGCATGTTATGAATTGTCTCTCCTTGGTCAATGATAAAGAAAATGGGGCTATTCCAGTCGCAACGGGATTAATGAGCGAGGATACGACGGCAGCACCTCAACTTTCTCAGCCTGCAGCATCACCGCCCCCTGCGCCATGTCCCCTCACAGGGGCTCCCCCGGCCCCTCCACTCCCCCCGGGAATGCCGCCCCCACCACCGCCCCCTCCTCCACTGCCTGGCCCGAACATACCTCTGCCTCCACAGCTGGTAAATGGGCACGACAGCCACGGCAAAAAAAAACGAATGCGGAGCTTTTTCTGGAAAACTATCCCTGAAGAACAAGTCCGTGGCAAAAACAATATCTGGACAATTGCTGCAAGACCACAGTATCAAATTGATACCAAGACAATTGAGGAACTTTTTGGGCAGCAGGAAGAAGCCAAACCCCAGGACTCCCGAAACCGATCTTTAAAGTCTTCGTTTAAAGAGACTAAAGAGGAGGTAAGAATTAAAGTAAAACCTCTTTTTTTACATAATGCTGTAGGAGTTGATGTGAATTCTGCCTCGCCTTTGTCTCTTTCTCTGTCATGCTTCATCCTTACGGCAAATTTGTCTTGATTCAAAGGAGAGGGGAGTGATGGGAAGCATAAACTCTTTGTTCTTGGTGGCACATATTTGTTTTTCAAAGAGCTAACTGTGTTTTATTATTTTAACTTGCTAAGTGCTGTGATTTGATCACCTGTTAAAATAAATATGAATAAGTGGAGAGAGCTGAAAGCATCTCTATTTATTCATGTTGGATGGCCCGTGAGTTTCCAGTGTGGAACACAATTGTATTGTCTTTTCAGCTCTCCCTCTATGTCTGTGATGCAAACAAGGTGTTGTACATGCAAACACATACCAGGCAGGAGAGAAGAGAGTCCTATTTGCAAGGGTTAATGCTGTATATGCCCACAGTATCCTAGAGACATCAAGAAGGGAAGTGCCAGTATGACACCAAGGATACAGAACATAATATAGTGATTAAGAGTATTTGTTATTTTAAAGTTTCCACTTTCATAAGCATGACTTTCATGCTAAGGAAAACTTTATTTCATCTTCTCTGCTTTTTCTGGACATGAAGATAACCTTCCAAGAAGGTCCGAAGATTGCCACTGATTTCTGTTCTGGTGGTGAGGAGTGCTCTTTACTGAGTACTCTCAGGTTCAGACACTCTCCAGGGAACTGATAAGTAGCTTTTCTAGTTCTTAAATCCTCATTTATAGACAGCCTCTTTGTGAAGCCTGAATTGAATTGTCTCGAGTGATCTTTCTCTGAAGTAATTGGAAGGCTGAAATGCAGATTTAATCACTGTTGTGTGTCTACATACATGTTACCTTGTAAACAAAACACAGAGGGCATGGGGTAAAGAGATGTAACAATGCATCAATTTTTAGTGAGAAAATAGGAACCCGAAGTTGCTGGTATCTTGCAGGATTCAGAGATGTCAAAATAAGATCAGAAGGGACAAGATGAGAAACTAATGCACTGATAGCCTGCGTGTTGTACATATTAAAATTAAAGATTTTAAAAGGCATGTGTATTGCAGGCTCTGAAACCCTGACATCGGGAAGTAGTAATTGGGGCCATCATCAGAGGTAGTCATTAACCTCTGTGCTGTTTTCAGGCTATGTTCATCTTTGAATCAGGAGTGTGGTGAGTGGACTTCCTGTGCCATGTACAGAGCTCTGGCCTCCTGTGCTTCCTCAGAAGCTCCCCCTTTCAGGACTGCTGTGTCATAAAGATCTAGTTCTAGTAAATATTACAGTAAGTTTCATAAACTGAATGTGGCCCATAATGTGCAGTAGGTGGCTCAGAGAAAACCCCAGTGTGCTCCAGAACTCATGCAGTGTTAAAGATTAAAATCAGAGGCCTGCAAAACCAGGGATTCTCCAAGATACAGTGCCTTGGAAACAAAACCTTGCCTTGCTAAAAGTTACTGGTTTTGTGTGTCTGTCTGGAGCTGATATGGTGGTGCAGTGCATTTGCACTTCTTGATGCCTGTGCACCCCGGTTCAGGGCTCCCACGGTGACTTTGCACGTGGCAGGTGACGAGGCAACAGGACTGGACTCTGAGTGATGCCCCTTAAGTGACAAAACATTCAACTCACTCACTAAGCTTTGTCAAGCATGCTGCAGCAGCGTGTCAGACAGTGGTGAGCAATTTCTTATGTGTTAATGGACTTTGCAGTCCTATCTGCTTAGGGAGGAGGGAAGGAGATAATCCTGGGAGCTGTGTGTTATTGGAAGTGCGGAAGTACGGATGCGCAGCAGCTCACGTGCTTAACCCTGCTGCTGACACGGTTCAGCAAGGGGCTGGAGATCGGAGGCACAGGCCTTGCTTGTGACTCCTGCCACCGGTGCTGTCGGCTGCCAGCACTTGTTTTCATGTGGGATGGTTATCCTCAGCTCGCTCTGGTAAAACCTACAGAGGCTGACAGGAGCTGGGGGCAGGCTGAGGTGCGCAGAATCAGTGTGACCTTGTGAAGAGCGTGTTAGTGTGGGGCTGAGGGAGCTCTGGTTCTGTATGTGGCCGTGTTGCTGGCCAGCAGGGGCAGGTGGACAAGACATTTTGTGTTTCAGGTACCTCTGTTCCTTTTGTGTAAAACATGGTTGATTTTAGACAGTGCTTTATGGTCTAGCAATGAAAAATGTTCTTTGAAGTTTACATAATGGAATTAGCCTAGCTGGCACAGTTTATCAGCAGTGAATTTTCAAGATAACGTCAAGTGCATAAACTCAACTTTTGCTTAGATCCAAATCTGACAAAAGTAGCATGTGTCTGAAGTGCTGTACAGAAGTGCATGGCCAGAGAGTGCTCTCTTGTCACCATGGGGTCCCTCTCGGTGCAACGGTGACATTTCCGTGGAAGTGGTGAAGAGTTACTCTTCAGCCAGTGTTGAGGGCATTGCCCCAGAGGGATTTGGGTTTTGTGCAGGAGATTTCGGGTTTCATACCTTTGCCAGAGATCACTGTTGACTATGAAATCATGAGCAGTTTTGGTAAAAGTTCTACACATGTAAGAGCTTACAAGACTGCAGGTCCTTTTAATTCCTCACTTGACAGTGATTTATACAGGGCATTTAGACGTAGCGTCATCGTTATAACAGAAGTCCCTTTTGACGTTTGAGTCAAACTCCTACAGCAAATGCTTTCCTTTTTGTAAACAATTCCTCACCAAGCCCTTAGGAGATTAATTAACATGTTTCCTTGACTAAGGGCTTAATTCGCCCTATGGTTCCATGTAATTTGAGGCTCTGAAAAATAGGGGGTGCAAGGTTAAGTTTACACACCAATTTACTTTCCCCATCCTTCAGTGGTGTCCCAGTGTGGCACAATACATGAGTGCACCCAGGCTGTAGTTAAGCCTGGCAGCAGAGTGGGCAGAACAGCTTCTTGTTAGCCAGAGGAATTAGTCTTACTTTCGCCTTCAGACTGTGTCTCTGCTCCTGTTTCTCACCTCACCCCATCTGTCTGCTGGCTCTGGACAGATATTGGATAATATAATACAGATATTGCACCCTCTTTAAACGTACTTAAGTAAGCAGCTCAGCAGAGTGCTGTGAGGTTCTTAATTTGTTTTCTACTGGCGTAGTCTTCTGCTCTTTGAGTGAGTTTTGGTGACTTTGCGAAAGGGTGCAGTGAATTCCAGAACCTGTGCAAGGAGATAGCGAGACTAGAGAGAAGGAAGATGGAAGGAGTGAACAGAATCTCTCTTGTCCCCTCTCCTAGATATGCTCTCTCTCTGTTTTCCCTGTGCTGGCTCTGATGCTCATTCCACCTTCTTGAGAGCTGATTCAACCTGTTAATCCAGCAAAGAACTAACAGCAAGAACCAGATGAGATGAGTACCACTGCCTGCCTAAGGGAAAGAGCAGGCTGGGAACGTGACAAGGGAGGATGACACGGAGTGGGACAGTGCTTTAGTAAGCTGCTAGGTTTGCTCTGCTGCACTGCGACTCCAGGCATGGAGTGATGGGTAGCGTGTTGTAATGTGAAGTGGAAGTTGAAAGAGGAAGTTATTTATATCCTTCCTGAACTTCAGCACCAAACCTGAGCCACCACGCTGTTCCATGCTTGCTGTAATTTGTAAACTGTATCCCACCATGTGAACCCCCATTGTCCTTATGGAAAGAAAACATACGGTGTTTTGTTTTACTGGTCTGTTAAAGTAAATCCACTTTGTCGTGTTTCTGTTCTTCATTGATGTTTTCATGGCAAGAAACTTCTGTTCCATTTCTCCAGTCACTACAAAGTCAGTTTTGATGTGGGTCTTTTAGTGTCTCCCAGAAAACTCCTCTGAATCTTTTGTATTGATTACAAATTTGTGTTGGGGTTCAGGAGTAGGTATCCTCTTACCATCAACACAACTTCACCATGGTATTCAGGCTAATTTTCCCCTTCTCATAGTGCCTCGAAAACTGAATATTTCTGTGGTGGATTAACATGTGTCAGACAGAGGCCTGTTATTGTGTGATCTGTGCCCACTGCAGATTTTGGAAATATGCTGGGTTGAATACTCTGGTGATGAAAAGCAGATTCATGAGTGAATTGCTGTCCTTGGTTTAAAGATTGCACTGTTTATAAAGCAGGGGTGGCAAGTGTCTGACCTGTGATGCTTTGCATTGGATAGCAAAGTGCAGGTGTGGAGATGGTGGAAAGTATCTGTGAGAATTGCAATATTTCCAGTTTCAGAGAGTAGAAGATGAGAATGGAGAAAGCTCTCCTGAATTTATCTGAAGTAAATCATAAGAAACCATGTGAGAGGTTTTTTTGCTATAGAGAATCCCAGTGGGACTAGGAATGCCTGTTCTCAATTCTCAGTTACAGTCCAGTGTAACTTTTTGAGTCAAGAGGTCTGGGGGTATTACTGGTGGACAGCCCTTCAGAACCTCTGTGGGTGGCGAACAGAGCCCTGAAACGTGCTGTGCCGGCAACAGTGTGTGAGCAGAAGACAGCAGCAGACTGAGCAGAATTTAGAAAAAGCTGTGGTAATGTTTAAAGGGTAAAAAGCAACGGCAGACAGTGCTCTGCATGAGTGAAATCAAATCAAATCTCAGTGGAAAAGAGTAGACATTGTGAACAGATGTTCAGGCTGAGGTTATGAATCTGATATGCAACTGAATGTGAGATGGAAGATCGTGTATTTGTGTGCAAGGAGTAGGAACTCGTATTTATGGAGTATGTGCCAGGTTCCCCTTTTCTCCTCCTTGTGCTCCCATCTGGAAACTCCTTGAAGGTAGTTACATAATTGCAGCATTTTCAAACACTTTTGATATGCTTGAAGTAGACACCGAGCAAAGAGTGACCAAAAACCGAGTCTTGTTGTGATTGTGTGCTTAAACAAGAAATCGGGGGGAAATAGAGCAGTCATGTACAGAGAAAGAAGTGTGTGTAAAATCCTGGTACTTGAGAACAGCTATGACATTTTAATGTTGTGCTGATAAGACAAATGCAGCTGTATATGTTCCTGTCTGTTGTTTTTCTTCAAGGGAAGATATTAAAAAAAAGATTCTGTAATTTGTTTGAGGTTGTACTGTAAATCTGAGTTGTGCCATGGAAAACAAAGGTTTACTCAGCTGATGATCAGTCTTCTTGTAACAGTTACTGACTGTGATTTAAAAAATGTACACAAGATTAGCTCCGAATACGCTTAAAAACCCCAAACAAACCAAAAGCCAAATGATAGTAAAGCTTATAGGCTTAAAGTAGTACAGAGAAATCAGAGAATTAGGGGTGACTGGAGCAATTGGAGACTGGAGCTACAGTTAGAGAGGTCAGTGAGAGGTCCCTGCAGTAAAACATTTGAAAAAGATTAGATACTGCAGGGGGAGAGATAGTTGAACCTGTTCTGTGTTAAGGGGCTTTTCCTTAATGATCTGTTGGGGGCCTCTCAGCTCTTAAGATAACAGGAGAATAAACCACAATCTGTCCCCTTATCTCTGCATATGCTTAAAAACTGAAGGGCTTCGGGCTACCAATCATCTAATTAAAACTAATATGCTGATATTTCCTGTGTTTTCTAGTCTTTGCTGTTTTCAGAAGAGAGGAAATTCCAGAATTTCAGAAAACTTTCCAATATGACTCGCTGTTTCAGCAGAGGTGTATGTTGAGGATAGCCCATTAATCATACCTTTATTTTGACTGTCACCAGCTGACTGCAGGCTAATTCAGTTTCGTGACAATGCCAATGTTGCATTTATATATCTGCTTCTAATCTGAGCACTGTCACAAAGGTCAAAATGCCTTTCCAGTTGTCAAAACCACAAACAGCATGCGAGTCCAAGAGTAGTCTTGAACATCTATGTGTACTGAGCTCTTTTACTGTAGCAGTCAGGTGGAACTGTTAAGGTGAAACAATTCTCTTGTCCTTGTAAATCTCATGACTTCTGTAGCTGTTATCACCAGAATAGCTGTGGTAAAATTTTAACCTTAAGGACACAATTTGCTAAAACAGGGCAAACCTCTCAGGTTTAAACTTGTATGCTGTTACAGGAAGAAAAACTGGTATAAAAGAGGCACTTTTATTTAAAAATTTTTTACAAAATTAGGGGAGAATATTGCGGGGTGTTTTGTTTTTTTTTTTTTCCCTCTGCCTAATCTTCAGAATTGTAAATTCTAAATTAAATGTAAGATGATACAGAAAACCAACTTTGAAATACAAATCTGGGAGAGACTGTTATTTTATTATGGATTTCTGTTTGCTTCTAGGTAAAGCAAACAGATTTGAGCATTATCTGTTTCAGGGTTTGATTCAAGATTGACTTACTTATCTTCCCCTGAATCAATGTGGCTGTTAGTTGGCATGAATTAAATCAGTAATGCACCTGACCTCTGCTTAGAAATCCCATCCTCACGTTTGTCACAAAACCTCTGAATTTATATGGGTTTTGAAGTGTGGTGTTCACTAATCTTGGGGCCTTCACATGCAATATAGTGTATTACCGCATAAGCAACATTTTGCAGATGCAGGGCTATGAAATAAGCAAGAAGAATGCTTTTACTTTGTGATGAAATAGAAATACTGATTCCTTCCTTCCTTATATGTTGCTATGGAATTTTTTGCTTCACTTGGAAAAAGGTGATGTGAGTGTGTTGCGTATTTCTGTGGTAAAAACTAGTTTTGTAGTATAGGAGCTTTGTTGATAAGAAGTGACTGTATATTTATTTGGTCTGGGATTTGGTGGCAACTGCAAACAGTTATCTGTAGCAATTTAAGAAATTATGTCTGCATTATATGCTATTTTCCTAGGTATTGTTAGATTAATCTGTCTGGCTTTCTCTCCCAGGTTTCCATTTTGGATGCAAAACGAAGTATGAACATTGGGATATTTCTCAAACAATTCAAAAAGTAAGAATTCTTTGTAGTTCTCATAAAATATGTATGTTGTGCTCTGTTCCTTGTGCAGTTTTCAGTTTTGCGTAGTTTTCTCAAAAGTAATTTGACATAATTTGTTTTCTAGTATGTTTGGTTTTGAGTGCCTTTATGAATTAGCAGCAAACATTTAGAGTTGTTGATGTTAACCAGTCGAAGGGAGTTTTCAGGTATGGTTAAGGGAAGCCCTTTTACCTCATGTACCACTGTGAAGGCCTGTGAACTGCCTTTCCTCTCTTTATAAACAATTAAAAAGGGGCAATGTGAGGAATTTTTTTAAGAGCGAGCTGTTTCACTGCTGCCTGTATTCACTGATAATATTGCCCTTCAGTAAAGGCATCACCGAAAATGGTGTTCAGAGCAGTGCTGCTGGTGGACACTTGTGGGAATCCAGAATGCGGAGAATATTTCTCTGCCTTTTTTGAAGGATTCTACCCCTCTGGACAACATTGTTTTTGACCTTCACCCATGGAGAAAGTCAGACACTGATGGCATCCACAACCTCTTTATAACTCTGTTGAGTAGCCCAGGCATGGTTTTTTGAATCTGTGCAACTGTTCGCCCTGCAAGTATTAGAAATGTGTGTGCTCAATTGTTTTTTCAAGGTCTGCCGAATCCATCATTGAAGATATTTATCATGGAAGAAGTCAGCCCTATGGTTCTGAACTGCTACATGAATTCCTTAAATTATTACCAGAAGCAGAGGAGGTAAATAATGGTTTTATGTGGAACTTATTTTTTGTAGAATTCTGCAGACTGGGATTCCAATATGAAGCTCTGTAAAACAGGAATCTCAATGCCTTCCTGAGGCTAGGGGATAGGGAACCACTGAGTGTAAATGTTTAATCTTCATTTGACTTGTGGTATTGAGGTCACAGTGTAGTCGTCCCCTTCACATCAAGTAATTTCACCTGCTTTTAAGGAGCTGATCAGACATTTTTTGTTTTTATGATGTCCCTTTTGTCCCATAGACAGGAAGACCTGGAACCTTCCTGTGTGCTGATAATTGCTCTAGGGAGGTCAGAAAGTTCAGAATCAAAGTATATTCTAAGCAAACAAATTCCCCTTCTTTGGCACCTGCCTCATGCTTTCCCATTGCAGTGCCTGTGAGTTGGATATTGGTAGCCCTGTGCTACTGCCTTTTTGTCGTCTGGTTCACTGCCTGCTTGGTGCATCCGGGATCTGTCTGTTCCTGGGCCTGGTCACTTGGGTTTCAGTAGGGCAGAAAGGCAGCTCCAATGTGCAGCACCCACGGAGTTTGCTACCATGGCTTAGTTCTCAAAGGAGACGTGTTAGAAGGCACAGAATTACCAGCAGGACCTTCTCAGTGTTCCTGCGATCACCATATGACCAACATCTAAGAGCAGCTTTCTCCCCTTCTAGTCCCAAACTTCAAGTCTATTCACATGATTAAAGAGGTGAAGCTTCATCAACTGACCTGGGAGCCCTGCTTAATGATGTACAGTTCCTTGCCTGCTCACTGTTGGCCCTGACCCATTTGTATGTACTTGAGAGAAATGTAAACCACAAAGCTGACAAAATTAGCATTAGAATTGCTTGAGTGCTTCACATCAAAGTGAGTGGCTGAAACTTGGGAAATTGCTAAGTTAAGGTCCACGTACAGATCAACCTCAACTCACATGCTTTACCACTTCAAGGTCATACTGTCAAAGCACTTTGTTTCCTCTGTGCAGCAGCAAATCTCAGGTCCAGTCATCAGCAGAACATGTTACAATCTTTTGCTGTCAAATTTGTCACCCTAAATTGGGCTGCCTTTGCAGAGAATCTTGTAAAAATCATGTTATGTTGTTTTATACTTGATTAATATATGTCTTAGAGTTGGGGGGATATCAACAAGTTGAAATGTAATTAATCAAAAAAAATAGGTGATACTAATTCTGGGACCTCAAAACTATTCCCTCTTCCCTCTTTGTTTGCATTTTAGTACATATTCCATTATATAAACAGAATTTATCTCCTTCCTCTGAAAGTCAGACAGAGGAGAACAGTGGAGTGCTAACTTGAAAGAGAGTGACTCCTAGTTAACTTTGTGTATAGTCAGAAAATTAGACTGAAAGAAAAGTACTTTTCCTTCTTTTCCTCTTTCTGACTTAGATCTTGGTTGTTATTTTATGACAAGTAGAAAATCTTTCTGATAGTGTAGTCTGTGTGATATAACTGTTGTCATTCAGGTAGAACTGTAATGTAAGTTTTGAATTTTATCAATTTTGTCTGCAATGCTCAACTACATGCAGTAGCTACCCAATAGGTACTGCTATTGTGAAGTAGTGAGAAGGTGTGTTTATTGATTTGGCAACAGGCCTGTCCCTCAAGATAGTGGGGCCAGAGAACTTAGTGCTTTTAAGGAGTCACTCAAGAAATTAATAGAAGATATTCTGTGATACAGGAGAGTATTTGAAATTAAGGGGCATCAGACATGAGATTCGCTGCTGTTCCCATGGGAAGGCTGGAAAGAGGCTACTTTTCAGTGTGCAGGTGTTTGTATGTATTTAATTAGTTTCATGCATCAGAAAAAGGAAATTGTTTAACCTTTTTGGATTTTTCCCCTTGAGAGCTGGGTGGGTGGTGGCAGGCAAGACAGGGAGAAAATCCTGAATGTAAGGGACCGATGCTTTTGCTGATATGGAAAAATGTTTCCATGCCTTCATGTCTTCATGCTTGATGTGGCCAAGGAATAAGTGGGTCCAGTAACACTACAGTGGCTCCTAAAATTTTAGTGTAGGCAGTTAAAAAATTCGTTCTTTTTAGGAGCCTCAGAGCTTTTTTTTTCTTTTTCACCATTTCCCCCCTAAATGTATGTTCATTGTTCTCATGCTATGTCCCCTTACTTTTTCTTAGTTTATTGTTTGCCTCCTAGTCTGAATAGCTGTCTCCTAGAATAGTGATTCACCATTTGCTAAGGGAAAGGCATCAGAAATTTACAACCCCATATACAAATAATCCAGAATCACTAGAGATACCAGGTGAAGTGGTGTTATTTGTTCTGCTGTTTCCTCTTCTGTTTAATACTCCCTAATTTCTTTTTGTCATGTCACATGAGATAGCTTTGGCAAGCTGTCATCGCATTGGCCTGTCCTTGCACAATGTTGCACCCATCCTCAGCAAGGATTCCCTGGGATTGCCCTTTAGATACTTCCTGTTCCCCTAAAGACCTGCTTTGTTGTTGTAAGAGTTGAGAATTCCTCTGAGCAGAGACTTAAGCACTCAGATCCTAAAAGGTTAGTGGCTATTCAGTTACCAGGGCAAGCTGTCTCGTGTAACCATGGGTGGGCTTCTGCAGTTCCTCTTTGTATGCCCTTTGCAGCAGCTCAGGTGTTTCCAGTCACATTTGCCTGTATGCACAGGTTTCTTGCAAGTTGGAAGGAGAGCCAAGTGCCTTCTGCTAGGCTTGTGCTCTGCACCAGTAACTGTGCTTTGAGACGTCTTCTGCTTTTTCTTGTCATTTTTACCATAAATCCTTAAACTGTAAGAGTGAAAGGAGGGAGAGGAAATGCCATTCCTGGTCATAGCTGTAGCAAGGGCAACTCTGGACTATATTGTTTCTTCTTTTTTACCAAGAAATTTAAGTTTACAGTTTACCTAGTGTGTATAAGCACCAGCTTTGTACTCCAATCTTATCTTCTCTAGAAGTGTTGTCATGTACAGTCACATTACCTGAATGTGCCCCTGGTCACTTGTTTGACATTTTTGACATATTTTAGATCATTTCAGTTTATAGTATCTCAGGCACCTGAGATGGTATTCCAGCTTTTTGACAATGGAGGCCAGGTACTTGGGCTAACAAATACATTTAACGTCTGTTGTCTTTAAAATTATTCTATTTGCAGTACTGTAATGTGGCAGCTCTATTTGCACGCAGAAATAGGTGTCAGTACTACTAACCTTCTAGCTGTTTTCTGTGAAAAATTCCAACAGCTGTCAAAACTGTTGGGATTTTTGCATGTAAATGGGAAATACCAGCTCCTTTCACTGAATGTTTTTCTCAAACTGAATAAGACTATTATTGAAGTATTGGCACTGCTGTGAAGTCTTTCCTACAACTTAAAACATTTGGGTATTTTCAAATGTTTAATTTGAAAAACTTGACAAATACTTGAAGCTGGCCATCACGGAGCTTGCTGCAAGGCTCCACTCAATGTTTTGTTCAGGGCTGTTTGTGGGTGTATGGCCTGGCCACTATACAGTGGTTAGAAAAAAGGCCAAGCAAATGTATAAAAATTCTTAACACATTAACAAGTAGGATAAGATCACTGATTTTGTTTAAGCCTCCTTAGATGTCCTGCTGTTTGTACCATACTGTGCTTAGAAGTTTTGTGAGATTCCAAATACCTATTTGGAATCTTGTCTGCTTCATCCCTTTTTTCAGTTTGGTTTTTTTCCAGGGAACCTTGACAGAAGCACTGGTTTTCTCTGCTGTATCACTTCTGAAAAGATTCCTAGCTGTTTCTGAATGGTATCCTGTTGAAATGGCAGACAGCTGTCATTTACTGGCATCCTGACTAAAGCAGAGAAGAAGCTTTTAGCTGCTTTTATGTGCATATCATTGCAGTCTTCAGCAGGCCCAGACTGGTAAAAGTTGAGAGAGTCCAGTGTTTAACGAGCTAGAATAGCCAGAATTTGTACTTTAAATACATACAGAAGAGAGCATATCATACTGGCAATCAGCTCACCCACACACATGCACACCCAGGTTATCAACACAATGTCTTAACTTCCTTTATAATGTCTCAGGCCTGTCCTTTGCTCGTGTACTCTGATTTCAAACCCCGGTCATCCGTCACCTGCTTTACTGGAACAGCTCTACCCTTCACAAACCCTGTCTGTAGTTAACTGCCCCCTCCTTTCCTCAGCTAGTGCTTTATAAGGCTGAACATCCTTCAGAGCTTTCATCTCCTCTTCCTTTTTTGCCCTTTATGATTACCTGCAGGTTTTTCTCCATTTCTTTTTATCATTTGCTGATAGTGGTTTGCCACTGCCCAGGCTTGTGCCCCATGGTGCCTCACTGCCTCATACATGAGCTGCTCTCCCACATGCCCTTGTAGTTGGATTCCACTGTGATGCCTTTTGGGGCTTTGGTATTTTTTAACTCTCTTTTTTGTTAGTGCCCTGAATATTTGCAGAGGTATGGACATATTAAATAGTAATTAAAAAAACCCAGAGAAAATGTTTATTCCTCTTCTTCAAAGATCCTGCATAGATACAAGATCTGCAAGGTACATGTTTTATGCCATAAAGTAAAATCCCACTATAAGTGCTACTGGTAGCTCAAAAAATTACCAAGAACTTGAATACAGTAGCTTTTGTGTCTGCAAGTTATAATGACATACTTGCAATGGGCATCTCTACTGCAATTGTTCACAAATCAAATCAAAGATCAGGCTTTCTATATTTCATAACTGTTCTTGAAATTAAGCAAATTATATATGTGAGAACCTTGTGTATCTAAAATCAGATTTAGTGTGCATGGGCATGCATGGACAGTGCAAATGCATATTCCATATACAAATATAATGAAAAATTAATTAGGAGCTCTGCACCCAATTTGATTAATACAGAACAGAGTATACAATGTAATTATGCTCTCTTGCATATACACATTATACTGCCATATCTCGGTACGTGCCTGCCTACTCTTGTGGAAAAGTTTTGTTGTGCTTGAAGAGAGGAGGTCAAGGCCAGAACAGATAGGGTTATTCATTATGATTTTATAATAAACCACATTTTTTAGCTCTCTTGTGTTCTCAGACTAATTACAAACCTATCTACTATATCTGTTAACATGATTAATAGTGAACATTGTTGTCAATCCCCATAGTTTATTTGCAGCTCCTGGCTGCAATTGGTATTTGAATTTGTCCCCCACTTCTGGGCGCCACCAGAGAATTTAAGTTTTCTTCTGGAATACTTGGACAACATGGCAGCAGTGAGTAGGGGCAGTCCCATGGGATTTTGAATAGTCTCCCTTGGAATGTGTAATGACAGACATCCAAAATGTGTTCCTGTAATTTTTAGCTTTGGGGTTCAGAAGTTGGTTTTTTTAGTTTATTGGTAGTTTTGATAAAGTCAAATAACTTTGTTTTTTTCCTTCATGGTGAGAATTATTTTTCAATTATGAAATTTTTAAGAAAGAGGGAACACAAAAAATTGCTATCCTATCTTTACTTTAGCTATTTCCCAGACTATTTACTGTTTAAAGGCCAAGCTAAGAGATTATTTAGTCTTCTCTGTGAAAAACTTAAGACATGTATGGAGAACCAGGCTGTGTTTGCTGAATTCTGGGCTGAAAAGGACCTTACAACTCTGTCGTGTTCCTGTTTTGTCTGTTTGTGGAATGGGTCACTGTTCTCCACCATCCTTGGGTTTTGGGCTTCTTGGGTGAGCTGCCTTGATGCTTCTTACAAAGGTAGTTTGAGATATCTAAGGAGGAGACAGTGGGGGTTAAGGTGGTTGATGTAGGCTGGGAAAAGTGTACTAGGTGGTGAGCACATCTTTGTTTCAAGTCTGATGACACAGGCTTTCTTCTTGGTCGACTGTTGGCCAAAGCTTTTTGCATGGTGACATTCACAACCCATCCTACCCATCAGAAGGCAGGCTCAGTCAATGTCTTCTGTTGTGCATGTTCAGGAACGTTCCTCCTCTGTGGGATTTAGTATTTGCTTGTACCAATACAGGTGTTTTTCCTAGTGGGGTAGAAGAAAGAGGTTTTCATCCAGTGCATGTAAAACTAAAATTCCACATAGAAAACATTGATTGCTACTTACTGTTGAAAGTATATTAAAATATAGTACTGGTAGCATGAATAAGTTAATATTCCTGTGAGTGTCTCAGGATCTCCTGTTGTTCACTTTTTGTGCATTTAAATCTTCAAATTGCATCTTCCTATAATTACCTGTGGCTTATATGATCTGATTTTGGTGAGGTGGCGCGGGTTTTTTTTGGTGGGCTGCTTTTCTTTCTTTCCTCCCTCTCTTCCATATCTGAATGCCTGTATCCTTTTCAGGCAAACTCTGATATTTGCAAGATACTAAAATGAGGTTGGAGAATTTGCAGGCTTTTTTGTTTAGGTTGCAGACCACTATTTTTGGGAAGCTAGGTTAAAGAACACCTTTAAAGACTGAGAAAGGAGACATCTCCCACTCCCCACTTAATGATGTAGAAAAACTGTTTATTTTGGGTTTGCTTCTTGCTCGTTTAACACCTTAGAATTACCAGGAATGTCAAGTCTGGTCTTTCCTGTTTTTTTGTTGGCAGACTTCTTGAATTACTCAGTAAATTAGGAGTTTTCTCAGGCCTAAAAAAAATGGGTATGCTGTTTATCTTTAGAAGGAGCTTTTGTCTGAGTGTCTTGAGTTAAATGGGGGGGTGGCGGTGTTAGGAAATGGAGCTAGATAACCTGAATAAAAATTGCTCTCTGATTAGAGGTCTTTTTCTTGGTCATAAGTTTTTGTTAGAGTTTTTTCCTGTTCATTTGTTTGTTGATGTGTTTTTTAATTTGAAAAGGAATTCTTTTTTATTCTGGGTTTAATTTGTATTTTTTGTTTTCTCTTTCTTTATGTGTTCTCAACGTTTCCATTTTTTATGATGTGGAAAAAAAATGGGAATAAAGCAGAAACAAGCTGTTAAAAGAATCCTTTTCTGCTACTAGTTCAGAACCCTGATTTCGCATAGTATATTTGTTTTTCACTGCAGTTCAGTTACTTTTTTACTGTTGAAGCAGAAAAATAACTGAAGTGATTAATTTGTAGGCTTATTCTTTAAAAAAAACTTGTGGATATCTTGCTGAATCATGGCAGCGGGGTAACTTTTGGTGCCCTGATGTAGTGTCCCTCTCTCGAACAGCTTCATATGCTTTCTGAAACTGAAGACCATCTGTGTAAATGTGGTTATGAATGGGCTTTAAGTGTGATATTACACACATGAAGGATGATGGGCTGGTGTCTAAATCAGTGGAAACATACAACTGCTGCTGGGTGTGAACTTGTTGGTCGAATGAAGAAATAGTGTAACTGAGAGTGAGCTCTGCTTTTGGACACAGTTGCTGTGTTGGAAGATGTGGAAGAAATTCCAGTTACGCTTAAACATATGTGCATGTATTTTTCAGTTCTTCTATATAAACAAATAGTAAGTATGTGGGTGGATCAGTGGCTTCCAGATCATGCAAATATATGGATTTTGATGGAGCTGGGAAGGAAGATCAACAAAATTAATGCAGTGGTATTTCCTTTGCATGTAAATGGTGTCCTCAGAGTACTGAGAGTACTGACGACAAATTACTTAAAATGCAAGAGTGCATTTATCTTTAAAATATTTCATATGAATGAAAAAAATAGAAACTGAAGATCATGAAGTTTACCCCTTAAGAGCATTTTAGGGGAAATGGTTGAAGCAAGTATCTTGAAAAAAACCCCATAACTTAAAGTTTAGTTGCATCGTGCCAGTAAGATCAAAGCAGTCCTATGCTGGATATTCTGAACACAGTTAAATTATGTCCATCACAGTTGTTGGAGAGTTGAGGGTCATTTTTCAGATCATCATCAGTATCCTAAGCATAGTGATGAAAGCAATCACTGATCAGAAATCAAAATCACCAATCTGAGTGACGGCATCATGGTTTTTTCTGCTGGACTGTGTAGATTCTTTTTTGAGAGAAGAGTGACATTTTTTTTAAACTTTTTTTTGGGGTTGGGGTTGGGGTGTGTGCAAATTACAGGAGCTTGGGGCAGTGAAGCCATTCAGTCACTGGGTGGACTTTCCAATGCCTTCTGTTAAATTTACTGCTTTTCAAGCTGTTGCCTTCCAAAGTCACATTAATCTTGATCTTTGATAAAATTTTTTGCTAGTGTCTTTTTTCTCTTTTCTAGGTAAAGAAATTAAAAGCCTTTGATGGAGATGTTTCAAAACTGTCTCAAGCTGATTCGTTCATGTATTTACTAATCCAGGTGCCAAAGTAAGGAGTTAGTAGGTTTATTCCGTTTATGATAAGTATTATTTTTTGGCTGTCAGTTCTAAACCTGTTTGTGTGCTCCAGCTATGCTCTTAGGATTGAAGCCATGGTGTTGGAGAGGGAGTTCTCACCCTCCTGTGCTTCTCTACAGGATGACATGAAAATTATAAGACGGGCAACAAAAGGTAATTAAATATGTTGGGACATGCCTAATACTCTTGTTTTTGTTAGCATGTTAATTAGTCTGCATTACGAAGACCAGAGCTTTCAGACCAGAATTTCAGGTACCTTAGCTATTAAAAGGAAGCTAACTCCCCTCTGACAAATGCCATCAGGGTGTGCCTGGTGGATCTTTCCTTCCAAAATCAAAAATCTGGAGTCTTTGCATACACTAGCAACAAATTCATTTTCAAAGCCTATAAGTAATGTATCCTAAATTGACAGAAGCAAAGGTGTCCATGACCAAATTAGGATGTCATCTTTTGAGTACAGTTTGCTTGTTCCTGCACTGCTCTCCCTCTGATGGAATGTGGTTTTTACACCTCTCTGCTCATTCTTTCAGAGATCCATAGAAAAAAATGACTGTTTTCTAAATTTCTCTATATGCCATTTCCTTTTGAGATGTCAGTATTGATAGGTTAAAATCTTTATTGTAGAGAATACTGTTACTATTCCTTTGTTTTCTGGTTTTGTTCTCTATGTTTCTCTACCTATCTGTTTTGTTCTTTACATTTCACAAGTTTTGAACTGCTGCAGCTGGTTTTTTGTTAGGTAATGATGTAGTGTCTTGTACTCTGCAAGAAAATAGTTGATTTCCTGGTTTCAGTTAAACATTAATGCTGACCCTTTACAGTATCTTGAGTACCTCTTTGTCCTGTCCCTCAATATGAAATTCCTATTTCATGCTGGAAATTTTTTGACAGGCTACTAGATCGCTGCTTAGACTGCTTCTAGTGGTATAAAAAGGTGCAGTAAGTAAAATACTCAACTATGAGCGCTGGTGATTAGAATAGTCCTTTCAAGTAAAGCAAAGGGAAAAAAGCCTTTTCCCACCAGTGGGGATTGAACTTGTCCTTGACTCAGGAAAGTGTGCAATACCTTAATTAGGTCTGAGTTTGGCCTTTTATTAGGATCTCTTTCAAATCATTGTTCTCTGTGTTTTGAGCAACAGACATATGTAAGGGAATATGTTATGTATAAAAGCAGCCATACCTTAATGTCCTTCTTGTCCTTCACCCAGGACATATATAAACTGGTGAATCAATTCCCTCCAGAGAGGAGACACTTTGGTCTCCACCTCCTGCATCAGGCCAGTCACGCAAATCACTGGCTGGGCCTTCCCTGTGTTCAGTCCACTTTGTCTTGTGCACTTCTCCATTTGGTCTTTTCACTTCAGGGTTTGTTGATAGCCTGAAGTTGTTTAGGAATTATGTCTCCTTTTCTGTTGCTGTCTCCTAGGTTTCTTTCCTGTAATTAAACTGAGAGAATATTTACTTCAATTCTAATGCTGGTAATCACTAAGGGTTAGGATGGTCTAAACAGCCTGGTGGATTCTCAGGGGAATCACACATTCAGGAATGTCACAGGGACGCCGAGCAGGCTCTTACTGTGTGAAGTCTTTAGAAGTTGCCTTCTCCTCTTGGCCTTGTGAAAATTACTGTCCTCTGATTTATTCTCTCCTCTTTCTTCCTCCTTGCTTCCTCACCTATAGCTTGTTAGATCAAAGGTTATTTAATTATTTCTGTGTTCTTAGGCTGCCAGTATTGAAATCCAAATGTACAAGGACTCCGTGCTTCCAAAATGATTGATTACTGTGTTGTGTGCAGAGTAAATTACAGAATGTGGACTTGGAAGCAAAATAGTTTTTAAAAGTATTTACACTGCAATCAAAAGGATTCCACCTTTTATTTTGTTCATTAATGTAAAATATAGTACCTTACATTAAAATCAGCTCATGATGATTTTCTTGCCATATGGGCACTTGCAAATTTGGAGTTACTTGGTTTGCTGTACCACATTTATTAACTCTTTATAGTTTTGAATTTCCACATGTTATTGCTAAGGCAATCCCTCAGGTGCACATATTTTTTTTTTTTGCACATATGTTGTTTTTTGCTCATATGTGGCTGGGTGAAAAGGTGTGTGAATTCAGACAGAACACTGCTGTGCATTTTGCAAATAAATGAACATATTTACAAATCAGGCTTGTGTGATGGGAAAACTTTAAAAGGCAGTTTTATTCCATTTGACTCTTTGTCACACTGAGTATAACTTTGTGCTAAATCATAATTGATATGACAAGTAAAATAAATGCTGCTCTGAGTTGGTGATCATACAGAAATAAAATGATGATTCATAGTGGGAGTGGGATAAGCAAGGAAAATTTAAACATTGTCTGTTATCTTTTCAAGCCTTATGGCCAAGCCTCCTAAAAAAGTATAATTGTTCAAAAGCCCAATCCTGGCAGATGGCAAATGGATCCTCCAGGGTGCAGAACACTTGCCTCATACTGGAATAATGAGTGGGTGGTGAGGATACTGATCCACTTGCATGAAGCACTTCACACGTTGCAGGATTAGGCCCCAAATGTTTCCTTAGCTGCTGGAGGTTGCCTTGGAAATACTACACTTGCTAAGTTAAAGTCTGAACATACACTTGAGGTCTGTTAGTTGTGCTTGTGAATTGGAATTATATAGTACCATTATTTTTCCCATGACCTCTTCAGTTTATTATAGTTTCCTGTCAAATTTTAAAAAAAAGCTCAAGATGAAGAGGAGCTTGGTAATTGACTATATTTCTAAAACAGTTGTGAGACAGCAATTTTCTTGTTCCTTACAGAGTTAATGACTTGTGAGGAACTGCATTCCATATTGCACTTGGTCCTTCAGGCTGGGAATATTATGAATGCGGTAAGTGACATCCCAAAGGGAGATGGCTGATGGACCATACTTCCTTGTTAGTATTTCAGTGCTCTGATGTCATGCCTCAGCTTCTCATTTGCTCTTTTGCAAACTGTGTCTTTTTAGGGAGGTTATGCTGGCAATGCTGTTGGATTTAAACTGTCGTCACTGCTCAAGCTGGCGGACACGAAAGCAAACAAACCTGGGATGAGTCTGCTGCATTTTGTTGCTCTGGTATAGAAAAACTATTTTGCAACTGCTACAAATATAGGTCCATTAATTGATAGACAATAAAAGGGACCATGTGCCTCAGAGAAAAAGCAACTTTCTCACAGCTTTGATCTAATCTTCACCTTTCTTCTCCTGCCACAAAATTCACCAAAATTTTCCTCTACCTGGTCATCCTATCCGGAACCCCATGGAAAGCTTTGGTTTTTATATCATGTGGAAACTTGCCTTCAATAAACTTCTTCATTGTAGATTTTTTCTAATTGTCCCAAATTCTTACACTGTAGAAGTGTCTTATTTGATAAATAGTCTCTCAATCTTCCCATTGAATCTTTTGAGCAGCCTTTTTGATATCTTTTTTTTCTCCCTTGATGACTGATTTGTGTTTTTTAAACCTGCTGCAGTCTTTTTTCAAGCTATTTTTCCTTCCTTTCAAGCGTCTTGATTTTAGAAGGGAGAGAATTTAAATGCATTTATGTGACTTTGGTTATCTGTGTACAAACTGGCTTAACAGATTTCCAGCCAGCAAACAATAGGGTATTAATTGATGTTTGTGCAGGAAGCATCATATCTGCTCAAGCAATGGCATCAGTAAATAGTTCTTTCCCTAACATTCCTTATTAATACATCTGGCTTGTGCTTACTGGCAGAAGCAGCTATTATTGTACACTGCGAAATGGAAGCTGTTTTTTAAAGTCTCCAGTTCTGATCCCTGCCTTTCTTTAAGGGGTATCTTCTACTCGGTTGTGTTAGGATTGAATGGGAAGAAAAACAGTGCAGGAGAGAAACCTTTAAGTGCCTTCCCAGAAGCGTTAGAACTGCCAGACTTAGGGACTTTGGCATGGTGGTGGAATGTTAATGGATTGTGTGTGTTTTGGTTTTGTTCTGTTTGTTTCAGGAAGCCCAAAAGAAAGATGCTGCTCTTCTCAACTTTTCAGAAAAAATTAGGAGTGTTCACGATGCCGCCAGGTGAGTTGAAAGAAAACTGAAAACTTATGGT
This sequence comes from Struthidea cinerea, assembly GCA_013397865.1. NCBI lineage: Eukaryota > Metazoa > Chordata > Aves > Passeriformes > Corcoracidae > Struthidea > Struthidea cinerea. The sequence goes on along the minus strand of VZTI01005197.1, from coordinate 1,853,672 downwards.
TACACTGTGACTTGGAATTTTCTCATTTGTGAAGCAATGAGGCTTATTCAGGAAAGTCTTGGCACAAAAACAGATCCTTACAAATGTTTACTGTAGCTTTGAGGTCTTCATTTCCATTTACTAACAGAAGTATGCTTGCAATGTGCCTTGAGGTATGAGGTTTTTTTTATTACGTGCTCTCCATAGGTTTTTGGTATTCTGTCTCTGTCAAATACATGTGCCTGTTCATTACTTTTAAGGGATTGAACTAAAAGCATGTTACTGTTTTTCCTTAAACCAATTTTCATCAGTCTCTGAGCAGACTACAATACTTTTCCAAATCTGGTACCAGGGACAGGTGCTGGCCCTGGCTTCGCTTAGATGTTTTTTGAGGTTTCATTTTCTGTCTTGGTTGGAAAATCTGAAGGGTTTGTGGCTCTGAATTTTTTCCAGCTTAAAGTCTTAAGCTGCATCATTTTAAACTGAACCTGATTCATACGTCAATAATTGTATTAACTTTTGTGAGACAGTGTGATCTAAGTCTGAAAACTGGAAGCTGGCAATGCTGAAGTTCTGTTCCCAGTTTTGCTACTTCCTTACTCTTGAGCTTAGGGCAATCTATTTACATTTTTTCCCAGCTGCAAAATGGATCCAGTTTCTTAGATCTGATGGAGGGTTAAGTAATGTCTGCAAAAGACTGAAATCTTCTGAGGAAAGGAGTGGCCGTGGAGTTAATCAGAAAATTTTTGAGGGACCACCTGTGTGGCTCTCTGCCATCCAACCCACACACCTTTTTGGCCGTTTGCCATGTGGCCTGCTGGGGAATGTAGCTTTCCTCAGCATCCAAGCCCCCTGGCAAACAGGAGAGGAACAGGCAGAATCCCAAATTTGGTGATACTTATTTTCTAACCACTTTGTTCTTTGATCACATTCGTTAACGCTGGAAGTCTTCTGTTGTAACTCATGCTGAAGTCTATTCAGGGAGTGCACTCTGTACAGGAAAATGAAGCAAAATTAAATATGTACCTCACCACTGGGCATGAGGAACGTCTTTAGAGAGAACTGTCATGTACAAGTTGCTCATAAATCTTCACAATTAGAGCATGTTAAAATAACTACCATTATGTTCTTTATTTTTTGTTGTCTTGCCTTCTTTACTTGTAGGCCACCCTCTTCCTCCTTCACGTTCAGAAAAATGTAGCCTGTATTTCCTACTGCTTTCCTTAGTTGCAAAAACACCATGTTTTCCCAAAACAGGGAACTAAACTTTGCAGGTGAAGTAAGCAAAGAAAAACCAGCACACGTTATATTCGTGTGTGTACTGACAAACTTACGCGTGTGTGTCACCGTCTGCTGCCATGTGCATTTCAATCAGGCTGCCACAAGTTCTTCAGCTCTACTGTTTGAAAGTCATGCTGCTGGTGAAACAACCTTAGGAGGAGCACGTGTACAGTTGCGAGTTCTTATCATTTGGCAAACTGTAGTGCTTCAATTCCTAGGCCAAGCTGAGTTCTCTTGTGAAGGAAGTGCCATAGGTTTAGAAGCATTTACCCTTGAAGTGACTGGGACATTTAGGTGGGAACTCCTGTTGTGTGGAATGTGGGTCTCCCAGGAGAACACTTCGATTACACCAGATCAGAGCTCTTTCCTGTGGTCTTCAATTTCTGAGTTCCCTTTTCACAGCAGCAGCTCTGCTGTGAAAGATGTGGTAGAAGGATGAAATATTGTAACTGCTGGGTTGAGACTGTGTAGGTTGCGTTGCTGTGACTGCTTAGAAGAGTGTAATAAGCAATTTCATGATACCAAATGCTACCGCCAAAATTGGTACTCCTGACTGACAGTCTCTTGTGGCCCCCTTTTTGTGGTAGCTCCTGTGCTCAAACAGTCATGTAATCAGTTGGACCAAGCGAAGGATCCGTCTGGAAGCAAATTGGCTTCTTCCTTTTCCTAGGTTAATTTTCAGTTCACAGATATGGCTGGCCATCTCAAAAATGAGTGCTAGGACAGGCACCAGGAGAGAAAAGGAATACCTAGTTAGAGGCAGGGCAGCATTAACCTTTCTAAGGTTAGGTGGGTAGGGTGGGTAGGACTGGCTGGAGTTAATCATGAAACCACACCCCATGGGAATCTTTTCAGGTTGCAAATAAGGAGAAATGTGCTTATCTCTCTCCTAACTTTCAGTGTCTACACTGGAAAGATTTCCTGAACAGGCAGGTCTTGTTTGATAGCCCGTTTGCACCTCATGTAAAGCATCCACTTCTGCAGCATGTTGTGGCTAACCTGTGGGCCACTCCTTCTCCTTTGATAAACATTCTCTGTATATGCTATCTTTAGGTTATCCATTGATAATATAGAAGCAGAGCTCCACTCGCTGTCTGTCAAGACAAGATCTGTTAAAGACAGCATCCGACGAGACCCAAAACTCTTTCACCAGATGGAAAGCTTTCTCCAGGTTTGTAGGATATCCGTGTTTAATTTGTTACTGTCGCCTGAATACAGCAGCATTCCTCAGCTGAATGTAATTTGTGTGGACCTGTTAATAAACAGAAGCATTGTTTTTATATGCCTGCCCTGTCAGTTGTACAAAGGTGTTCCAGCCTCATGCTGTTTGTCGAGTAAGAGTGTTGGAAGGACTGTGTTTTTACAGGGAGGGATACTGAGTGTACATTGCCCAAGGCTTGTTAGGCAAGCGTGTTTAGTGCGTGCGAAATTACTGATGAAGATCAGTAGTTAAAATATAAGATGATTCGGAGTGGTCTCTGGTTTTGTACTTTGGAGCTGCCCAAAGAATAGTGTCTGCATGTTATGTTATTCTGGAGCACATCGGTTTTAGCTGAGGCTGTGCTGTGCATATGAATCTTGATTGCTGGGTGACTGAAGAGAATATTGTTACAAGCTGGAGGGTTAAGGGACTGTTTTCTCTACTAATTTACCCTTAGCACAGAGTCTCTTATTCAGAGACACACCATTATTTCCGTGTGGGTTCTCCTTTTTTTTTTTTTTTTTTATTAGGTACTGCAGAGACTTTACAGGTCTGGATGCATATAGCACTTACTTTGGAAGCAGAGTTCTTGGGATTTTCTGAGTATGTGGTGATGCCTGGAGAGATACATATTATACTTCAATTAAATGATTTTTTTCTGTTTCACACTGTAGGTAATTATTAAAAGTAAGAAGGCAGGTGTTGATCTGGAACTTAACCCGCCCTGATTTTCAACTTGCAAATGTAGTTAATAGTCCCCGTAGTTTTTCAGGAGATGAAAAGCTGATGAAGAAAGGGGCAGGTTAAGATTGAAATACCTGTCCTCATTCACTCTGAATTGTTGGCTTTTATCCATTGCACCCAGACTCTTTAATGTTATGTTTTAACATGTTTGGGATTTTTAAAAATTTAATAGCTTGCTTTATGTAACACTACAACCTTGTTTAGGCCACATTCCAAAAGAAATGTTGGGAAAAAAAATTATTTTGCAAATGCATACCTTACATAAACATTTCCGGTTTTTGTTTCTAAATTACAGGTGATAACCAAGCTGATCTAGAAGTCAGCTTTGATTATTTCACCCTTGTGAATAAATTCCTGAAATATGTGGAGGAACTAATTTTTGATGTATGCTTTTATCAGTTGTCCAGTTTATCTTCAGGTTTTATTGTGGGCTTTTTTCTTTTTCCTCTTTTTTCTTTTTTTTCTTAAGACTAGCAAGTCCTATTTGTTCCTATCCTAGTGGTATAATTTTCAAGTAGTTCCTGAAAGCAGGGTTGGATTAAGTGATCACAAGTGCCTCCAGCTGCATTTTCCCACCCCAGTGCTACATTATGAAAAATATTTAGGCGACCATGAGTTAGGGAACAGTTTTGTCTGAAAAATTAACTTTTTTCATCAGGTTGCTTTGAGCTACAGGTGGTGTCCGATGTGGGATTGTGCAAGAATGGAAGTGGGTAGCTGGTGATGCAGATAGAGGAGGCAGGGGCACCTGATCAAAGTGTTTTAAGCGGTTCTGCTGCTCAAAGTCTAATCACAGCCTTATTCTCTTCCTCCTGAATCTTCTTCCACTAAACTACTCCCATCTTGTCTATATTGCTCCACACTTACGATTCAAAATGCTACTTTATGGGAATATTTTCTGGATGTCTTAAAATATACATATTTCCAGTGGTTCCTCACCTTTCAAGCATGAAAACCTTTTTTATTGTGGTCTAGGGTCACCTTAGGAAGGAATGGATTTTGCGATGTATATCCAGGAATCAGGTCACATGTGTTGTTGGAAAAGTGAGGAGGAGGAATTAATCCTTTATGCTTAGTTGAAGGTTGAAGAGGAAATGGGAAAATAAGGAATGAGGAGCTTTTAAGGAGCTCCCAGGTGGTCTGTCAATGTTCACATAGAGTCTTTGGTTTTACTCATCTAAAAATTAAAGCTGTAAATTTGTTCAAAGGCTTTTGAATTTTTTCCTGGTTTCTATCCTAGTCACTAGAATGGACATTTTGATTGGTCCATTTTTCCTGACCTTATTTATTCAGTTTGCTGAAATGGCATGTTTTCTTTTGTTAGTAGGCGTTCTCCTTCAAAATGTTAATTTCCTGGGCTCTCTAACAATTTCTGGGTTGGAACATGAATTTCCTAAGTTCCTGATATATACGTGACCTGTTGTGACTTTAATTTTTCTGTCTGGTTCATGTGTGTATGGTTTTTGCTACAGTTTGCTGTAAGGCATCTAAAGGAGCTTGAACACCAGAAACGAGAATTGCAAAAGGAGGGAAATGCTCTCATTGACTTTTTCTGTGAAGACAAAGAAACCATGAAGTTGGATGAATGTTTCCAGATATTTAGGGACTTCTGCATAAGATTCAACACGGCTGTTAAGGTAAGAGCGCTGAATGAGATTCCCACACTTTTGAAATGGATATTGGCTCAAGTCAATTAAGTTGTTTTTTCTGTTTAAGAGGCATTTTATATCTTGTAGTATTTGATCTGTTTGCTCAAATGTCTACAGAAAACTGCACTCCTGCAAGCATTCCTTGCCAGAAGCCAGGTGGGAAATGGCCATTGTGAGCAGTCCTGCTGCTCTGCATCTTGTGCTTCAGGCAGGCGAGACCACTGGGATGATACATCAGGGTTGTTCATTGGCCTGCTTGTATGTGGGCCCCTTCCTCCTCTTTTGGCGAGGAAGCCTGGTGACTGCTAAGCTGAGCTGTGAGACAGATTGCACAGACTTCCTGACTATTGCTCGCTGTTCAGGCCTTGGACTGGTAGTGTTGGATCATTGGAAAGGCCTTGAGGTGTGGCATGCCATTCCTTGGATGTACTTACCGGCCTGAGTCTGCACTAGCTCGGGCTCTCCACTGCCTTCCTTTACATGACTAGAGGCACTTTACCAAGTCAAGTAAGGGCTGTGTATTCTGCTTTGTCTTTGCAAATGATTTTTGTGGGTGAAAACTTAAGAAGGGAAACAGGCCTATGGCAGCAAGATACCTTATCCCCAGTGTGAGCATTCATTCGCCAAGTACCCTGAATTGGTCCTAAATAATTCAGAAAATGTACTAAGATGGAGGAGTCAGTATTGGCATTGGTTACAGTTTTGGTTCAGCAAAGTCTGTCTATCGTTACAGATATTTCTTAGGTCTTTACAAATAGCGTGCATTAATTGGATCCACGCCCTTATGCAATCTGCATTCGGCAGCACTTTGGATAAAAGCTTTAGTTCAGAAGAAGAGAACAGTCTGATTCGTAGTGAGCTGACAGGATGTTCAGCTAATGTGTCTGTTGTACCATTAGCTTACTTAATCTTTACCACCCAAGACAGCACGTAGTTACACGCGGGTGAACGTTGCACAAATGTATAAAACGGAATGGTGATAGCTATTGCAGTCGGTTAAGCAAGAGGTGACTTCATCCATATATGTTCAAATATTCAGGATTGAGGATTTCATTCATAGTCACATATTACAAGTGGTTGTTGGATAGCTATGACTTTCGAGGTTCTCTCTCTGTAGTAAGCAGCTACACTCTAAAAAATTACAAATTAGACTCTTGCTTGCAAATTTAGAGAAGAGTTGCTTGCTGTGGATTGACTGTTGTTCCTACAAAATTAGCAGAACCATTTGGACTAAAAATGGCAGTTCTGACAAAAGAATGTCATGTGTAGACAGCACATCCAACAGTCTAAAAAGATGGCTTGTACCACAGTGGCCATGTGCACATATTTCAAATGTTTAAACATTTTTTGCAGTTTTTTGACATGTTTAACTATGTGCTTAAAGTAGATTTTTCCTTCGAATAAAATTTCCTAAAACATGTTCTGGGTGAGGTTAAAATGTTCTTTTTCTAATATGGAATATGGTAATAATAACTGCAATTATTTTTAACCATTTCTTTTCACAATGGAATATTTAAAGTTGAACTTTAGCATTTGGCAAGAATTCATTCTGTAATCCCATACCTGTGAAATAAAGCTCCCTGCCAAACAATTTTCCTGAAATGCAAGTTTTTTCTTTTTCCTTTCTTAGATGTTCAGGTTTCTTAGGTCTCTAATGCGTCTTATCTTTCAGAGCCCAGTGTAGTCTCAAATCCACTTTAAGAGGTGTAGATTAATCCATTCATCACAGAGCATTAGGCTTTTGTTTACTGAAAGCTTTCAGGTGACTTTTTCTAGTTGTGCAGCTCTTCTGTTGTCACAACAATGGGAAGATCAAACTACACAGAGCTTTAGACAAATATCGGTGTGATTTTTTTAAACAGTGTGTCATTGATCAGAACAGATTTAACAACATGCTGGAAAATCGTGTAATTTTTGAATCCTCTGTCAAGACTAGCCTCCCCCTTCTTTCTTTTGCTACAGCTGTACTGGATGCAGCAAGCCAGGTTCTTCATTTCAGAAAGTAATGCAGAAAGTTCAACCAAAGGTACAGTTAGATTAAATCTGAAGCCTAGAGGTAACAGTTAAAATGCTGATATTCACAGTAAATCACTGCTAATTGTTTTAGTAAAAAGGCGTTTACTGTGTTGTCTTTCAAATTCAAACTACCTCTTCTATGGCTTCCGAACCAAAATCCCTCAGTTTAGCTGCCAAAATCTCCATCCTACCCTGGGCAATCGCTGTACAACAGTTGCCAGTTTTTGAAACCAACAGTGATTACGAGATCCAAAATTTGAGCGAGACATTGATTAATGGTCCTTGAGTGGTGTCAGTTAATATCTATGTATCGTGAGGCATTGTGTTAACTTTTCTGTTTGCTTTCATATGCAATTAAGCAATGCCTTTTTGCAAAATTTTCAATCGGTAATGTTAGAGGGTAGTAGCACTGTGTAGAAATTGCACTTGCTGAGGATCGGTTGCAAGTGTAGTAAGGTAGGTTGGAAGAACCACGTTGGCCGTGTGCTGGTCAGACAAGTTTGTCTTAAAATATGAATGTAATGATTAGGTAGAGGTTTACTCACCTGATAAGACCGCCACCTTTACACTTAGTGAGGACTTGATGCTCTCTATCTTACATCAGGAACTCTTTGGCTGGACCAAAGAGTGGTTGGGCACTGGAACAGGCTCTCCAGGGAAGTGGTCACAGCACTAAGGCTGACAGAGTTCAGGAAGCGTTTGGGCAATGCTCTCAGGCACACGGTGTGATTCTTGGGGATGGTGCTGTGCAGGGCCAGGGGCTGAATTCAGTGATCCCTGTGGGTCCCTTCCAACTCAGCATTTTCTGTGATTCTAAGATGTGGCATCTGCTTGGGTTTGATGGGTCGTGTTGTTGGTCTTTGCAAGGTCTGGTGCATCTCTTTTGCATACGCTGAGCAGCCGGATGTTTCGTCACCATTAGTTATGCAGGGAGCTGCTCTCCATAGGGTTAAATGGTTGCAGGCTGTGGTTGTCACGGTGATTTCATGTGTGTGTGTGTGTTGGAGGTTGGGAGTGGGTGATGGCAGTAGGAGCTAACTTAGATGGGAAGAAATAAAGGGAGAGAGAAAGGAATGAGTCTTGTTCTTATGCACAGGACACTGTCCTCTGAGACATATATTTGTGATTTTCTTCCTTCAGGAAAATAGGGAACGAGAGATCCAGGAACTTCATAGTCTGCAAAGGCGAAAGGAGCTGGAGGAGAAGCGTCGATCCTGGGCAGCTGGAGAACTTGGGAGCTTTGGGCGGAGCAGCAGTGAGAATGATGTAGAGATGTTGGCTAAAAACGGACTTGGAGAATTTCTTCCCTTCTTGCAGCAGAGGCCTCAAAGCCCTTTGTACAGAAACACAAATTCCAGACGTTCTCGACTTTCTTTGGGGATGACTGCAGACAGGGAGTTGCAGAGTTTCCTGGAAATCTCAAAAGACGAGGATCCAAACAAGTTTAACAGCCTTCCCCGTGCAAACACCCGACAAGCAAGACCAAACGTTGCCTGGACAGAATCCAAAGAAACAAGAGATCTCAACTTAAATACCTTGCACTTACACGAACAGTCTGAAATGGAAGTGAAAAGTGGTGGCCCAGTGCAGGTGCCTCCAGCTCAGCCCAGTCACCTCAGTGGCTCGGCTGGTCCTGGTGCCCATTACTCACAGAGGAGCACCGACTACAACTTGCACACTTCCAACGTGTCCTGCGAGGAGTCCACAGATATAAATGCTCTGGCCCTTGCAATTGAGGAGCATGAACTTGTTAAAGGATTATGTAAGTTTGATATTCAAGGAGCAAAGCCTGCAGAGGATGCACCTTTAATATATTTAGAGGATGCTGGTGGGACAGACCTGGAGACTCTAGACGATCTAAGCTTTCATTCCCTGAGCACTGCCGATGATGAGCTGCCTCCAGCTTGCAGAAGTTCCAGAGAGGCCCACAACCATCAAGCCAAGGCAGTGGGTTGCAAGAATGAAGCTTTAGAGCCCAGCAGCAGCAGCCCTATGTCTATGGATATAAGTGTTTCAGGAAGTAGGGAAGATGGGCCAGTGTGCTACATGTCGGATACCACGACTGATTGTTCTTTGACATTGGACTCTGAAGAGGGAAATGATTTTAAATCGGCAGGCAACGAAATAAGAAGTGAGGCTGGCAAAGCATGCTCTTCTGGCGATGATGCTCAACACAAGGCTAGATCATTCTTCTCAGACCTGAATTCCACCTCTGACAAGGAACTGTCACTTCACGCTTCTGCAAATGATAAGGATGATGCCAATAGCAAGCACACCCTTCCTAAAGAAAAACCCATAAAAAATAAAGATCTAGCAGGACCAAAGACAAACTCTGTAAAAGATCGATCTCCAAGCTCCACAAAACCCAGTAGCGCGCGGCCTAGCCACACAGCTCCTTCCAGACCTGTCAGAACTTTGAATGCCTCTGAGAATGAAAGTATGAGGAAAGTGGTGCCTATTTCTCGATCAAACAGGGCACCAAGCAGCGTGAAAAAGCCGGAACCCAAGCCAGCCCTTCGTGAAAGCAGTACAGTGGAAAGTCGGCTGTCTCACCGCGGCTCTGTCCGAGGCACAACAGACACGCTGCCAAGAAGTCCCTACAGGCACAGCATGTCGGTGGAAGAGCCAAAGTTACGAAGGGGCACTGTCACGTCAAGCAGTGCTCACTTTGAGAGGGACAGAGTCGCTCTCAAGAAGCCAAGCACTAAACCCATTAGGAGTAGTGTCAAATCAAAGACAGATGAAACAAAGATGTGTCGCTCCAGTGTAAAACCCCAGACCCCTCCAGAGGACACCAAGGTTGCCCCAGTCAGTATTCCCAAAGCACCACCTGCTGTTCCAAACTTTGCGAGGAATACAGTGGCCTCTTCTTCAAAGCGTGCAAAAGTGGATCTATCCAGCTCGTCCAGACCTCCACCTATCACAAGGTCTGTGTCCCAGAGGCTGCCCAAAGTGAAGCCAGCAGCAACCTCTGATGATCCAAATCCAAAGGAGAATAGTGTGAGTACCTTAAAGAGAGCGAGTAGTGCCAGAGTGGTTGGAAGGAGCATCCTGCAGGGAGAAGCTGTCAGCACGAAAGCAGAGCCTGCACCAAAGGAACAGGGAACAGTGGAAAAGGCATCTCTTAAACTGAAGGATGCAAACCGAACCACAATTGGTAAAATACTGAAGCCGTTATTGAAATAAGGGAGAGGGGTTTTTTAACCTTGGAATGTGAACACTTGTCCAAGCACTGGATGTCTGTGTAGTGAAATTCCTTAAAACAGTAACCTTGCCAATACATGGCATCATGTGCTCATTGAAGTACGGCACACTGTTGGAAAAGGGCAAGTAGTTGTGTTCTGGTCTAAATCCTTTTTTATTAATTTGAATGTATTTAAAGCTGCTGTGATGGAATGTGAGCAGAACAGCAAATCTTTGCATTTGTGATAAAAAAAGTCACCAAAAGCCAAAAAGTTTTAAGAAGTTTTAACTACAAGATGAAACACTTTGTGACAGAAAACATGGATAAAGGCCAGTTTTTTTGTGTACATAAGATTCTTCCTAGGTCTCAAGCCTTTGTGCTTGTTGGTTTCTTATTTGATGTCAAAATGAATCCTGTGGACCAGTACTGAAATGAACTTAGGTGATTGTGCTTTCCATTGCTTTCAATTCCTTGGATTCGGGAGCTCTTGTTGCCTGTTGTAAAGTCCATTGCTGGCAATTGGACAGACTGGGAACTGCTGGCCAAAAAATTGTAAAACAAGATGTTTGTTGTTTGTGGCTGTCTTTAACCTCCCTGAAGAATTTATAGCATGTTTTATGAATGTGTATGTGTGTCTGGGGAAGGCTTTCTGCTGGGCAGGAGGCTTGTTCTCCGAGAACGTGGCAGCATTGTCTTGCATGCACAAGTAGATATGGCTGATGCCGCATAGGATAGCACAGCTGGAGGCTGTGCCTGTTGCAAGGGCCATTGGCATGACGACTACTCCTGACTTGTTTTGATCACAAGCAAACTTGCCAGCTTTTGGTCATACAGAAGTGCCATATATTTATGATGCATATCAGGATGTTTGCAGTTCAGCTCTTGAAGGCTGCAATGCAGTGCCGAGCACTTTCTTACCGTTCCATGTTTCCACTGGTTTGTATACTACCAAACTACTTGAATGTTGCAATGGCTCTGATTGAGCCATTAGTTACCCTGCCTCCTCCTCCTCCTCCTCCTCCACTCCGTCTCCTTGTCAACAAGAATATTTAGCATGAAACACAGAGCTTACGCATGACAATGTTTTTGTAGAGTTCTTTGGTTGCTTCAAATGTGGTTTTTAATGTTTAAAGACTAAAGGAATTAAACTAGCATTTGATAAGCTTTTTGCAAAGTAAAAACACCCCTTTTTCCCTGCAGATACGAATTTTAACTTCTGTCAGACTTAAGATACAGAGAATGAGGGAAAACTCATTCAGCATGCTGTGCATCTTCCCAAGAGAAGTGTATTTAGGTGGGGAAAGTGCTGTTCTCCTAAGCATTTTATTTAAAGAGTTGCCTTTTATTCACTTTTGAATGAAGACTCATTTAAGAATAAAATTTAAAAAAAAAAGAAAAAAAAAGGAAAATCTCTTCGGACAAGTGGCATTGACATACTAGTGATAGATCTGTTTGTCTGCTCTGTCCCTCCATGCTGGGAGAGCGTAATTCAGTGAGAATGAGCTCACATGCTTCTCACGGGCTGGTATCAGGGACAGCTAACTTTGAGGTTTGAATCTGGCAAGGGGCCTTTAGCTCCTCCCACATACCAGCCAGTCTTGATGCAGACATCATACCCAAACACCATAAAGTATTGCATAGGGCCTCTTGTTTGAGTCTGTCCCACTGGGAGAATTTATAGAGCCCGCTTTTCTGCAAGGGCAAATATTCTGCTTTTTGGATAAGCTTTTCGGATACTGCCTCCCTTGTGGGTTAGATACAAAAGCATCTCCCTTCTTATTTGTATCTGTGTGGATGTATGCACATCTGCAAGAGCAGATGATTGACTTTTTTCCTTTTTTTTTTAAAGAAACCAACAAATTTTATTGGTAGCAAGCTTGAAAAATAATTTAAATGTGTTTGGAACATGTAAATAAATTTCTATAAATCCATGTAAAAGAAAACTGACTGTATTTAATGGAACATTTATACATTTCGGAGTAACTTGGTAGTTTAATAAAGTTCCCATTTACTGGGTATGAGGTTTGTACTTTCTCCTTCCTGTTACACTCTTGGCTTTTTTGGTCCTGAAGATCTCAAGCAACTGAGTCTGGGTGGGTGACTGTGGGAAGGACTACAGCAGAAACCGTGGACATAAAAACATAAAAACAAGAAAACTTGTTTTTATGCTAAGACATGCAATTGAACTTCAGTTTCTGAACATTTTTGGGGTGGGAATTTCAGCATGGGTTTGGGTATAATGTGGAAGGCATTAGATGGTAGACGCAGCACTTTGTGTACACATTGGATGTTGTGGCCAAGACAAACGTTCATGGCACTAACAAGTCTGGATCTGTCACTATCTTCGTGCCTTTGAGCTTAGCACACTTTATTGAGAAATTCTGGTCTACAACTCCCAGGACTGTGGAAATACAGAACAGCCTGTTTTGCAGGAGCAGGTGGTGACTTTTGCACTGCAATTGTGAATTTTTCAATTTTGTCCCATTCTCCCATTATTTTTCCTTCTTTACTGCATACAAAAGAACATCTATTCAGCAGAAAAAAAGCGAAATCCAGCCAGCCTCCTTGTCCTCAGGGAGCACTTCCTCCTCTCTGCTATGGAAATGATTTCTGGACTGGAATTGCTGCTTTTTGCAAACTTGTTTAGCCCCTGACTTTTCTAGTTTGGTGAGTGTCTCTCCCCATTTGGAGTGGCAAGCACCTGCTGTCTGCCAGTGCTGAGTGATGGCTGCTGGTGGAATCTACGTGGGAAAGCCCTTCACCATCAAAAGGTGTGTCTCAAAAGCTTATGCTTTTTAAACTTCATTTTTGTGTCAAAAGGGTTTATAATTACCAATTCATTATTTAAACTACCAGGTGTCAGAGACAGCCATGCCCTGTAGGTTAAATTTCCCATGTCATACAATTTTCCCGAAGGCTAGCAGGGCACGGCACTCACCTGGTTGCAGTTGGCTTTCAAGAAAAGGCATTGGTTCTTTCTCCAGCTTTGTTCTGCTGAATGGCTGATGCTTCTGACTGTGACCAGGGTGCATCAATCTCCTCTGGTCACTACTGAGGTGGCAGTGAAGTGGGGGAGCCCAGGGGACCGTGAGGGGAATCTGGGAGCTGTGGAGCTGGTGAAGATTGAGAGATAGAGGGAAGCTGTGGGAGTAAGAGGTACTGATTCATACTTGGAGGAATTTAATATTCACATCTCATGTGGGAACTGCATACAAATGAGGGGCTCAGTGCATCCCTCATTACAACAGCTCATTAAATTATCAAGAAAGGCAGAAAGGGTTCCCATCACACCTCCCACAGTGTACAAGCCCGGACTATGTCATTCAAAATAACCCATCAGTATCTTTCCAATCTTAGGGTCCGTCTGTGTGGACGGATGCAGACAGCCACACGCTGGCTCCAGCCTAACCATTCCTGAGCCAGCTCCGTGCTGGAAGCGTTCCCTGGGCGCTGACCCGGAGCTCCCACCCCGGGGCTGTCACTGCACATCCTCCCGGGCTCGGTGCCGCCGGCTCGGCTGCGCTGCTCTGCCAGCACTGCCCAGAGCCCCGGCTGCCCGCCCCCGGCGAGGCCTGCCCGCTGCTGCGTGTGAGAACGTAATCCCTGTGAGAGAGGCCCAGCTAAACACTGTTCCTTTCAGCTTTGGCTGCACAATGTTTTCCATTAACTTGATCCATGCTGTTTACATCCTACTGCGGCCAGTGCCAGAGATAACTGCCTTGGGAACAGCTCCCTACAGGTATTGTTAACAGCTGCTGGAAACAAAGGAGTTTGTTTTAGCCACGTCACTATCTAAACAGCCAAAAATACGTTACTTTTTTATTACTTGTAAGTTGATATTAAAAACTCTGTCATGTTCTCCTGGTTGAAAGATGCATTCTGGAAATCTTGTGTGCTGTTAAAACTGGCAGCTGAGCAAATATCTGTGCAACTCTGAAAGAAAGTGACACTGAGGCGAGGGACATGTGAAGGTCCTTGTTGCAAGGTGTGTGATCGGCACCACCAGCATCAACTACTTGCACTCGGAGAAAATTGTTTTTAGCCAGTGGTTGTTCCCTGCCGTGTTAACTGGTTTCCATGCCTTTTCAGCGTGAAGGCTGAGGTTGCAGGATAGGCAGTGATTGCCTTGGCTGGCAACTTGCTCTGCTTAAAAAAAACAAAAACAAAAATCCTCAATCTCCAGCTGTTGATGCCCTTACTTTCAGCATTGAAGCACTGGGGATATGAGCATGTTGACCTTAGTGGTGGTGTTTAGGGTGAGGTTGGCAGTGGCTGAGCAAATGCTCAGCAAGGGTGGCCTTGTCTGCATGGAGGGGAGAGAGTTACATGAGTTTCTGAGACCATTCACACCATCTGAAGCAGACACACTCCCTTTGAACAGAGATGTGCCTCTTCTGCTTTTGATCAGGTCTGAACAATAGCTCCTTGTTTGTCCTATTCTATCCTTATTTGTTGGGAAGAGGAGGGGGAAAAAAGCAAGAAACTTTGATGCTTCCTCGTGGGTCAAGTGGAGCAAAGATACGAACTATACTTACTTTGGGTTTTGTCTTTTTTAAACAATAGGACTTTGACTCATAAATAGAGCTGTTAGCTTCAAATAACTCTCTGCTGCACAGGGGCAGCAGATATTTTCAGTGGCTGCAGTGATCCAGCAGCAAAATAAGCATAAAAGCAAGAACTCTGTTTAGCTCCAGAGCACATCCCAGTGATTGTTTCCTCTTTGCTCTGAGAATAAACCCTAGCAACTGAACCCCAGACAATGTTCATTTGGCCACCCAAGAGGAGCTGGATAGAAAATATTTTATTCCACTTCTAAGTATTTATTTCCAATTAATTTTATTTCCCTTTACTCTTCCATTTCATTGTCATTAGAAGTAAAAAGGTGACCTTCAAGAGAGAGCAGTAAAGCAGGGCCGAGGGGTGCTAACCTACTATCACCTTCACTTCCCTGGTGTTGCTCCTCGTGATTCTTTTCTGTAGGTTTGGGGAAGCAGATTAATAGACCCTCTATGTGCACTTTTGGTAGTTTCTTCAAAAGAGTAAGATTTTATATCTTTCAGGTGGGCTAGCACAAGTTGTGGGAAGAAACGAAATATATATATCTAAGGTGGATACGTGCTCAGTTGGTGTTAGGAATTACCAAAGCCCAGTAACTGGTGTGCTTTGTAGGGAAAAGTGCATAAGGAAGAAAGTGACAACAAAAAATAAGCACAAGTGGAGACAAGTGTTCAGAACCCATAGAGGTCCCTTTCTGTCTGCTGCTTCTGGCAACTCCAGGTTTAAACCACAGTCTCCTGGAGAAACCAGAACTCCCCTGTGCCTGACTCCCCTTAATCACTGCAGAAAGCAATTGCCTGAGAGCTGCTGGAGTCGCTTGAGTTCTGGGGCTGAAAGCAGGACACGTTGCTAACTTCATGTTTTGGTTTCTGGTGTTTCTCACGCAGCGTTTTAAGCTGATTCAGACGTATTCCCTATGCAAATCTTTAATCTCTGTTGTTAGGAAGAAAAATGGGTGTAAATGTGGTTTTGATTTTTTCCCCACCCTTTTACAGCTGTATTTACCCCTATATGTCCCATGACTGCTTCCTCCCACTTCTGTTTCCTCTGTTATAATCTTCCATCTTCCTCTTAAATTTTCCATCATCCGCTAATAACTCATCCCTCTCTTTGTCTTATTTTCACGTGGCAGGCTTTCTGTACTCTTCCATTTGTTTCATCCTGCTTTCTCTCCGTTTCTTGATTCCAGTGGCTGTTTTGCTCCATCGCTTTCTTCTTTCTGCCAATGTGAGTCTTTCCCAAACGTCTGTCTGCAAAATCTGCAAACTGAGACTTTTTGCTGCCAGCTTCCAGTAAGGTGTGGGAATAGAGGAACAAAATGAAGTCAGGCTTTTAAGGCTTGCAGGTCTGTATTTTGCAGCTTTGCCTTGTCACTGCAAGCGAGTCGCTGGGGGAGGCCGTGACCGAGAAGTGCATCCTTGCGCCTTTGCCATGTGAACGTCGCTCACCCCCTACGCTGAGCAGCTTACGATGGAGCTGAGAATCTGAGCACATGGGGTGATTTTGCAGAGGTGGGTGAGGAAAGTCTGTTCAAATAAAGGTGTGACTAATTTAGCTTTGCGGTGTCTAAAAAGCCCTAATGAAAGACTGTCGACGACAGCTTCAAAAGCCATTTGGTGAAGTGATTTCTAACCCCACCCATAGTCTTGGTACCACAAGCAAATACATTTGTGCTGTCAGTTTGGTGCTGCTTCCCTGTGCACCAGAGCAAAATAATTGTATTACTGTTTCTTAAATTTGCATGTAGCTTTCCATGGTATGGACTAAGGCTCCAGTATATTTTGGGTTTCTTTGAAAGGGTAAGGACAACAACCTTTTTATAAGAGCACGTGAAAGCCCAATGATGGCTCTTGAGGAACGAATACTCAGTTTTCCTTCTGCTGAAAGTATCTAATCACTATGTGAAAGAGAGAGCACTTGGAAGACATGCACAGTGTATTCATACAATAAGCACTGCTTGTTGCTGCAAGGACTTGGTGCTCACATGTGTTCTTTCTAAAAAGAATGGAATCCTGTTTAATACAGTCTTTCCTCCCAGGAGGTTATAGCCTAAGCAATTGAATAATTGAGCTGAGAAGGCATCTGCAGAGGTCACCCAGCCCAGCCTCCTGCTCCAAGAAAAGCTAACTTCACACATAGGTCACTTTGCTGAGGGCCATAGGGTGTTGTTCTTAGCACAAAGTAGTTATAAGAGGGAGGAGTATGATTTTGCTACTGAAATAAGGGTTCTGAAGATGGGAAAACCCTAAGGAAAATGCTGGTCTTCTGTAGGCTATGGCTTGAAAGCTGTTGGCCACCTAGTTCAAGGAATATATTGCAATTTTTAATGCTAGCCTGTCTGAGGTGGCTGATGGTGATGTGAAGTCAATAAAGCAAGTAAGGACAGGAGCTGGGCAAGAAATGTGAGAGAAAACGCAAAAGCACTGAAAAAAACTCAAACCTACTGAACGCAAGAAAGAAAGAAGTTTGTGGCTTAAGGGACACCAGAGGAAAAAAAAGAGCACTGAAAGTTGCAAAGGCTTGTAGGAACAGTGGACGTTTGCAGTTTGGATGAAGAAAGAGGAGGAGAGGTGAGCCAGGCTAGCCAGGCTGAGAATCGCTCCAGCACTGTTAACCTGAGCACAGGTGAATGTGGACAGGTGCTGGCAGCTCCATAATCAGACTGTGGGAGACTGAGGAATGAGCCTTGTGAGCTCAACAGCTCAACTCTTCCTGGCAGAAGTTTGCTTACCCTCTTCTTAAAGGAATTAAGTGCCAAATAGAATAGTAAGTTACAGTAAGTGCTCCCAATGACTAACTTGTGTCCTGCAGGATGTGATGCCTCTTTATGCATATACAGTTAAGCAGCAAGTCTCCTGACAAATGTGATACTTCTGATGCTTGTTTTTTCTTGCAGCGTGGCTTTATGAATGAAACCAGCACCCTCACACTTACAGTAGAGCTGCTGTGGTCATCCCAAGTAGTACAAATACTTGTATGGAGAGTGCAAAACGGCAGCTAACCAGGAAGCCTAGAAATCTAGCAAATATTTCTACACTGCTCCAAAATACTGCCCGAGTTTCTGTGGTGGATTTGATGCAATCTGTTGCCAGAGACTTGAAACTCAACTGGTTGGAGCATGGGCTGGATCGTCTGGCAGCTCCTGATGGTGCTTTTAGTGGCATCTAAAAAATATGAGACTGGTTCATACCCCAGTGGAGATGGTTCCAGATCAGAGTTCATGCTCTGAAGGACCTCATATGGAGTAAGGCAGCAAAGGAGATGGCAGTAGGGAGAATATGAATCGCACAAGCCAAATCTTAATCCCTGCCCTCTCTATGTGTACCTTGCAGTAGGAATGTAACCAGTTTTCACTGACCGCCTGGATCTACTAAAAGATATAACCACCAAACCAGACCCTGCAAGACAATTTACAGATTATTTGCCAGTTGAAGATACGGCACAGAGGCCATGAGTGGAGTGTTAGCAAGGGGAGCTCTTTAAACAACTGTGAGGGATATCCCTGGAATCTCGATCTGTCCCTCATCTGTGCAACAAGCAGAGGAGCAAGGCCACTGGGCACAGCCCTGTGGCCATGGGGTCTCAGAGGTTGTGGTGTCCCCAACCCTGCCCAAAGACAGTATCTGAAATAATGTGAAATGTGGCATAACCAACACGTGGGAGAAGGGCATATGGAAATACAGCAGGAGACTTTTTGTAGCTGTAGAAGCAACCAACAATAAGCAACCAAGAAGAGACCATAAAGCAGAGATTTGCAAGAATGTGTAGCTTGAAAATTTAGCATAAATTGGCAGTGGGGTCCATGACTAATCACAGAGGTCCATTGTATGACTGAGTTTAAACTCTTGTTTAATGAAAGTACTTCTCTGAATGTTTCATTTAAAGTACAGTAAATATCTCTGAATAAAATGTCCAGCCTTAATATACAACATTTTAAATGACAGAGAAATCACCCCAACCTTTGGTAAATAGTTCGAACACATAATCACGCTCTCTGTTTGAAACTGTCATAGGACTTCTAGCACAAATTAATTGGGGTGGAGTGTCTAATTGCTGGTAACTGGATCTGTTACAATGCTGTGTGCCAAACTGGCAAGCTCTTATTATCGTATTTCTGCTTGATTAAGCCTTTGCAGGAAAGGAGTTTTGATTTCCCCCACTGAGGATCCACAGTGGCTCTGGGGTCAGCCCGTGCGCCAGGGACAGTGCGGGGTGTGGAAACACTTGGGAGATGGAGTCCCAATGTGCTCCCACTGCCAAGCTGGGATAGGGGAACCTTGTTCTCAGCAGGCCGTGGTGGCTTTTGGCATTGGGAGCATTGTTGCTGCTCACAGGCACTGGCTCTTGGCCTCAGGCTGGTCCCCCCTCAGCTCCATGCAGTTGGAGGCTGCCATGGAATAGCAGCTCTGGCTGGCAGGGTGCTGCCTGCCCACTGGCCTTGGGGAGACCCACAGGAACAATTTAGAAACCTGTTCAGCAGAGTTAAATTTGACAGCAAAGTTAAGTGGAAGTTCTGAGAGGTTGGATCTGTGATCACTATTTCCTGCAGTGATTTTAAAACCACTCTAGGTAACCCAAGTTCAGTCTCTGTTACGTTAAAAATGTGCCTAACAAAAGGGACTTGTTTCAGAACTACATGATGGTTGTGTTTAAAAGGTTTTTTAACCAGGCATCCACTATCTGGCCAGTTAGAGTCCTCATGCTGCTGGAAATCACCAGGGTCATCTTTGGCCAGACCTGTTGTAGTTGCTGTTCCTTTCTCCCTGATAGGGACAGTGTGGATGCTGATAAACCCTATGACTTTCCCCTTGTTGTCTTCTGCAGCTGGCCTGCAGCTCTTTGGCCTGATCCTCCTATCCCTAAGCGAGGAACATGTATTTTCCAGTAAACCTCTCTCCCTTCCCCTCACAACTGTGTTGAGCATTCCATAATTAAGGAGACAGTGATAATGTCTAATGATTCATTTACTGATATCCTTTTAAAAGGGAACTCTGTCCCCTCTTCTCCTGGGTTTCCTTCCCTCCTTCCATTCCACTAAAGCTGATGAGAAACCTTGAGCTATCCTACAGATTAAATGGCAGCTATGCCATTTCCTTCTCACTTGACCATTTTTTGACTGGTGACCATTTTCTCCATTTTAAGGGTGCATTTTAGAAGAGGGAACTCTTTTTTTCCTTTCTTTTCCTTTTCGCCCCAGTCTTTTTCCTTTTCATTGAGCAGACATGAGCTGTGCTGCTCCCTGATCGCTCGTGGTCCCTGTGAAACAGGAAGTGAAACATCTCTCAGCTGAGCACAACACGTTTGCTGCAGTGCCTCAAGGTGACTATAAAACAGGTGGCCTCATCTCGGGTCATTCTCCTTTATTGATGTTATTGCAGAGTCCCGTGCTATGGCAACCAAAGGAGTTGCACACTCTGGAGCTGGAGTGGGGCGGAGGGATGAAGGACTCTGTGATTGCTGTTGGGGACCAGCCCTGCTGCAGCCAGCACCAGCGCCCTGCCAGCGCGGGTGTTTATCCAGCACTGCGGTGAGTCACGGGTGCCATGCTCCACCAAAGCCACCTCCAGCAGCCTCCCCATGAATCACTGCAGCCTGAGAGGACTTGCAACAATTCCTGGGCCACCAGAAGGATGATCTCATTGCCTGCTGAGCGGAATAAGGATAAAGTCACGTGGAACTCTGCTCCTGGAGCCCGGAACATGGCATCCCAGCAAAGAGCTTTCAAGTGACCTAATCGGGCATGTGATTCAGTGTTACAGGATCAAACAGGGCCTTCTCACAGGGAAGGAAGGAAGGAATGAAGGAAGGAAGGAAGGTACTGCAATATACAAAGAATTAACCTGAGGTGGCTTTCATAACAAAACTTGTAAGGCCAGGAGGAATGATACGGCACAGGGTCTACAAAGGACTTAGCTTTAAGCAACTCTCTTCGCATTGACTGTTTTCGTCTCCTTTTATGATTCTCCAAGTGGTATTGCCTGTTTCGAGTGATCACAACGTGAAGTCTGATGACGTAATCTTTGCACACTGTGTCCAGCCCATGGAGCTGAGTTACTGCAATACCGGTTCAAATTCACTTGCCAAACACAGCTGAAGGATTTACTCAAGATTTTCTCCAGCTGAAATAAGGTGCTTCTGTCTCTTCTAAAAAATTAATTTGTGGCAGTTTTCCATTTCCATTGGATTTGTTGTTATTTCTAGGAACTTGCTGATTTCTGAGCAGCCATCAAGTGGTCTTTTCTGATTTCAAATATAAAAAATAACCTTGTGCTCCTTCTTGTAAGACAAATCTTAAAATGCTATGAAAAGTGCTCGTTATTTTAAATGCAGGGACTTCTAAAATCAAAACCAATGCAGAAAATTGGTAGACTTCTTAAAATCATCTTGAAATTGTACAAGGCAGATAATTTTACAAAAATTAAAATCAACTCTTTTTTTTTTGTTAAGAAAGGTTGGGGGTGGATTTGATGAAGTTGGAATTTGCATCTGTGACAATGAAGCAGCTCAAAGCTGTTTCTTGCCTCCATTGCTGTCAGCTGGAGTTCAGATCTCAGGAGAAAATGGAGAAAATTTATTCCCAGAGATCCCTGGGGTTTCCAGGTGCCATATCTGCTGGCTCCAAAGCATGCGTAGGAAGCCAGTAGGCTGCAGCGAGGAGCAGTCAGCAGGGCTCAACTCCTGCACATATTCACTCCTTGAACTGTGAGTGTTGGCCATCATCCCTCTTCCTGGGCAAGGCATCCACACGTGTTGGTGCTAATTGGATAGTGCTGACAATCCCCAAAGTAATATTTTGGCAGCTGCTTTCCATTCCTTGACTCTGTTAGGTGTATGTTGGTGGCTAACCACATGTAACAGCACAGGTTAGATAATGAAATCACTGGGGTAAGCACTGATAGGACTGAAGAAAATGATCCCAGAAGGGACTTCCTCACTGTAGACCATCAAGCAGCACCACCCAGCTCACATCCATTCATTTTCCCTTCCCCAGGCCTGATGTTGTCTTGCATCACAGAAAAGCCTTGTGAAAATCTCAAGTGAGGATGAATGTGGTGGTTCTCAGCAGCAGGTTGGTCCAATGGTATCAAGCACCACACCTGAAATACTTGTGAAAATTGGCCTACTGTTTTGCTCTTCTGTTCAGCTTCTGGTTTCAACATTGATCGATCTCACGGCAGCCTAATTGCTTAGTTAGTAAAAGGGATGAGGTGCTACACTAGAACAAAGAAGCCTGTGGGATGCACTGCATGACCTGGGAAGCTCTTTAATGATTTTGTAGGTAAGATGGAAGCTATCAGGTAAAAGGCTCTCTACCTTTCCCAGGAGAGCTACTTTGCTGGGGAAGGGTGCATCTGGGCATGGCCCAAGCCAGAGCTGGAGCACCAAGGGCACGATTTGCACAGCCTCTGCGAATACCAACTCTGTTCTGGCTTGCAGGGTTTTAAGGAAGTGAGCTGCAATTGTGATGACATCAGGCAGCTAACATCAAATTCAGGCTTGGTGAACTCTGAACGTGCCTGCTCCATGGAGGTGAATCTGGAGCCTTTTGAAAGGACTTTCCTTAGCTGCTGTGCTCATTCGTTTGAGTCATAACCACAGCGTGCGCAGTGCTGCCCAAGTGCAGCAAACGACACAAGGCTTGCACTTTGGGAGAGGTGTCTCAACAGCTTTCCCTGCAGCATGTTGAGTAATCTTGAAAATGGTGATATTTTTATGTTGAGCCCACTTTAAAAAGCCAGATTGTGTGTGCATGAGAAGGGGTGCGGGGTAGTTGCTGCTTTCCACATCTCACTCCCACGGGGGTTGAAAGGGCGGCACTGGCAGCTGGTTCCCCGAGGTGGTCCATGCTCTCTGAAAGCTTTAGAGATAAGGAGGTGGGCAAAGGAGCTAAAATCTTTGAATTATGGCTATAAATGGAAGAGGGGGGTTGAGATGTTCTCCACGGAAGTGGCTGAAAAGCCGAAGTGTTTGGAAATGTTCTGAGCACAGAGGAAACAAGTTGTTTATGATCCTGCAGCTCTCTCAGGCCTGCTTTATGCACAAATATGGCCATAAATGATTTTTGAAGAGCTGCACAGGGCTGGGGAAAGACAAAGAAGCAAGATCTCTTGGTCGGTTGCCTGGCTTGCTGGAGGGAGCCCCAGAGCCTCATGCCAGGGAGCAGATCCTTTGGGGAGGGGATGCTCCCAGGGTGACTGTAGGCTGACAGAGGTGAAGCACAGGTCGTATATCCCTGATACTTAGCAATGACCAAACCAAGGCCACAGTCCTGCCAGGCATAGGAGGCAGTGTATCTCCCACCTCTGCTTTCTGCCCTCCCCACAGTGGAGCACACAGGTGAGCATGGTCGGGGCCTTGGACCCCCCAGGAAACATATTCCCAGTGCCCCCAAATCAGTGCTCAGCTCTGCAAGCTGAATGCAGACACTTTGTTTTCATGGATGAGAAAGCTCAGTGTGCCCCAATATTTTTTTCTCCCCTGTCTTTTATCAGTTTATTCGTCATAATAGGATTATGCTTGTGTTCCTCTTGGCCCGGTCCCAGAGGTGCCTTGTATCCGCTAGGAATAGTCAACAGCCAAGCTGTCTTGTTTCAGGATGGCCAGCTGGGGCCATGTGAGTGGCACACCCTGAAGTTAACTGTGTGACTGCAGGACTCCTCACTGCCAGATGCTGTCTTAATTGCTTGAGACTGCAGCATAGCACAGCATGTGAACCGAAGGCTTCCTTTTGGGATGCACCTGGGTCTAACTAGTGAAATGTACTATGAGGCATCCAAAATATGAGGTAGAGGTCTACACAAACTACTTTATATGAAGGCACTTTGGTTGAAGGAAATGTGTATGGTTATGGTATCTAATAGAAAATATCCTGAAGACTCCCTCCTTTCTTTAGACTGTTTTACGTCACAGAGCTGTGCTGCTTTTCTGGTAGTTTTTGATATTCTGAGCTTTTGAGAAGTAGAATCCTGATGCTTCCTAGTGAAGAATCTGGCTCTACTGCCACATGTTGCAAACAAAGCTTTGCTATTTAATTTTTTTTTTTTTTTGAGAAAGAGAAAGAAGGAGGAACACGGTGGGAAGAGCATAGGGGATGAGATGAGTGAGATAAGTGGAGCCAAAGGCATCAGCAGGTAGTGACCAAGAGGTATAAAATGTCAGCAGGTAGGAGCAGGTGCCCAGTGTGATTCCTTGAAGAAGAAGCTGCTCCAGGAGCAGTCGGGTTGAGGCATGCACCATGTAAGTGGTAAGTTGTTCATCATTACTCAGGGGAGCAAGACAAATGAGAAATCAATTGAACATCAAACCATTGTTTCTGATTGCCTATGTTGAAAATAAATGATTCATTGAGTGCTTTAATTGATTAATATACGTGGCTAGGAGCTCCAGTCTTAATTTATAGATCTCTTCACCAGTCAGGCTGGAAAGTCTTGCTCCCACTCACTTTATTTGTACAACAAACATCCTTTGCTCTTGGCCAACCCACTTACAAACTTTTTTTCTCTCTCTGACTGTTTACTTTGCCTTTAAGAGACTGGTGATTCCTCTCACTTATATGGTGCTTTTTAATTCTTTTTTTAATTAGCAGAGGAGACTGGAAGGGATGGGGACGGCTGTGTGTAAAGTGCTGGGCGCTGTGCCCAGCAGGGCAAACAGATGACCCCATCCTCAGAGAGCTGCAGGCTAGAGTGTACCATGGATTTATAGTGTCCGCTGCCAAATAAGTGGGAAAGAGAACATTTGGTAGCTTAAAAGCCTTTTGTAACTCCTTGTGAGATATACTGTGGAGTACTTTGTGTCTGGTAATCTGTATGCCCTCTGTACATAGCAGCAGCTGCTCGCAGGGGTTGAGGAGGCTGTGCCTTGTCCCTGCTGCTGTCTCTGTTATCCACATGCCTGAGGAGGAGGTGTTGGAGATCTGTCTCTGCCACAGCAGTTCGATAAGTCATCAAAACAGAAGGGAAACAAGGGGGTGTTTGCTGTAGGTGAGCGGAAGGGATGGGAAGGGAGGTGTATCCCGGCTTGTGTAACCTGTGGGTGGTACCATGGTGGGGAGAGGTATCAGGAGAGCTGCAAGAGCAGGGAGGTCCCATCTGGCTGATTCAGGAGAGCAGGTCTCTGGCAGTGCTGACTGAAGGGAGCACAAGCGGAGAAAGGAGGGAAAAAGAAATTTGGCGGTTATCTCAGAGTTTATTGGGTGGCTAAGGCAGAGGCAGCCTCTCACTAGCCCTGTGTGCCCGCGGCCATGCAAAGGCAAACGCCCTGTCTGCCCCTTCACCACCCAAGCCTTATCGTGGCTGGATTCTGTTGGGTTGCATGGCTCTGCCTATGTGTGCCCTGAGGTCAGGCTGTGAGGAAGGAGAGTTATCTGGGAAGAGCCTTCTCCAGCCAAAAATACCATAATGCCACCAAGCTCCTTGACTCACAGCAACCACAGGTGAGATGGTGACCAATAAACTGGGCAAGAGAAGACAAACAGCAAGAGAAAAAAACCTCCAAATGGTGGCAATCTCTTGCAATTATTTGCCACCAAGTAGAAGAGTCCTAACTCAGTTGCCCAGGGGCTAACTAAGAATGGAGCCTGACAAGTTGCTCACAGGAGCTGTTATGGGATGACCTGGATTTATCTGTCTGAGAAATAATGCTTTTCACCAGGTTGTTTTTCAGTTCATTAACACTTTTTTAAACACTTTTTTTTAAAATGCTTTCTTTTTTGAACACCTTAAAAAAAAAAGGTTAACACTTTTTGTCACTCAGCTCTTTGCTGTGGCGCTGGGGCTGGCGGGGAGACAGCACAGGAGTTGGGAACGGCAGGGTGGGCAGTAGCTGCTTTTTTTCTGTTCCCGCACTCCACACCATGGCTATGGGGCTGTGGCTGGCAGACCTGCATCAGTCTGGTGAAAAGGGTCTCCAGCTCTGGACCCACAGGTTTCTTCTCTGAGTTGATCAAATGTCTTGGCTGAATCTGTTTGGCAGTGGAACAGCTACAGTGCTGCTACATATGTTTGTGGGTTTTTGTGTGATACATTTTTGCATTGAAATGGAAGGAGTTCATGTCCTGTGTCTGCTCAAGGGAGCCCTCACAAATGAGAATAGATCTAGAAACACCTCGTGGTCTGTGCCCAAGCTGTCTCTGGTGCTCGGAGCCCTGAGTCTCCCACTGCCTGACAGTGGAGCATGAGTGGGTCATCTGCCTTTTTGTTCCACCCAGGAAATTCTGGTGTGTTTCTCCAATATTTTGGAATTTTGAAAGCCTGTAAGGGAAGGGTCTGAGTCCTTTGTCCCATCCAGAGAAGCTGTTCTGGCATGTGCTGGTGGGTCGGCCCCTGTGTTGACTGTCCAGCTGCAGGAGATGAGGTGACAGTGAGCTCTGTTGAAGCTGGGTCTACTTGTTCCACTCTTTGATGTGTAACTTCCTTCTTTCAGCAATGATTCAGTGAAGACAGCACAGATTGAGTATGATGAGGGAGGGCAGGATTACGGAGTGGGAACTTTGGCTTCGAAATAGGGTGTTTTGGGGAGGTAGGTAGCTTGGAAGTTCAGAAAAAGCAGTTTGTGGTGAAAAGAAAGAAAAAAAGAAAAAGATGCTAAGGATGTTGCTGGGTTAATAAACAATGTGATCATATAGCCACAGACAGGGACCAACACCTGGAAGGATGCTGGTGTGCTTGTGCTGCCTTTTACTTCTTTTCTCGTTACTGGTTAAAAGAAAACAATGTAAAATAAATCTGGGGAGGATTCAGTGTTCCCCTTCCATAGACCATACATTTGCAGGGAAGTGCCTCTGTAAGCCTTGCTTCAGTCCTGGTTCTGCAAAGAGGTTGCAGGAACTCATTATTCATGATTTTATCTTGCTACCTGAAATACATAAATAGCCTAAAGGTTCCTCTGATGGACTTCTTCCAGCTCTTTGATGTGCCAAAGATAATTTCTGTACATACTCCCTCAACCTGTCCCCACTCCCTACCTAAAGTTTAATGTTTCTACTTGTTATGTTTACCTGTCTGTACTAGACTGTAAGGTCTCCAAGGCAGGGACCTTGCTGTCTTTCATGTTGAAGTACCTTGAAGGAGTTGTAACTTCAACAGCTATAAAATGTGATATAAATTATTAAAGCAACGTCAACTAACACAACTCTTTGGCCTTTTCTGCACTAGGCAAGTTTTCCACAGGGCTGCCAGCTGTTCCTGACACTGGCTTGGCATGATCTGTGCCAGCAGCGCCGGCAGCCCAACCCCAACAGGCAGCTGCCGTCGTGAGAACACACAGTGCCCTGCAAGACAATCCTGTGTCTGTTACAACAAGCGGGCTGATGCAGCCTGTGCCCACTTGCAGTCAAGCTCCTTATGAGGTGTCAGCAGTGGCAAGGCTTTTTGGAAAGCCTCCACCTGAGAGAAATCACCCTGCCAGCAGCAGGACCCCATGCCCCCATTGGTTTAAAAACTATCTCCTAGAACTTCTAATAACTCGAGTCTCACAGTGCTCTGGATTTAAGCTCCCTTGTGTGAGAGTGACCAATGAAAGCAAACAGATGCATCCCTGCCTGCAGGAGTTAACGCAAGAAATAGGCAGAGCCAAACAACACACACTGCCCTACCCCAGATTACTCATGGCTCTGGTGCATCCCTGGGGCTGGAACCCGATTCTCAGTGTTTCTGGGAGCCTGCCCCTTGCACTCAAAGTCCACAGTGCGCTTGCAGCCAGGACTCTCTCACCTTCTTCCCTTTGGAGCCAGTTTCCTTGAGCAGCCTGGGATGTGTCAGGGAGAGACCTTGTTTTTATAACCTCCTGTTACGGCTGGAGGTGATGCCTCTGTGGTGACAGCTGGGGAGCAGGCTTTGATCTGGTGCATCAATGCCTCCTCTGGGAATTCAGGCCTCTGAGTCTTATTTGCCCTGGGCAATCATCAGGAGGATTTCCCCTAAATAAAGAGCCATCAAACCTTATCAGCTGTCTTGCCATGCCTGTGTCACCGCTCTTTGAAGACAGCATCTGCTACAGAGAGGTCAGCCAGAGCAATCTCTGGGTAAAAGTCCAGTGTGAAGCCCAAAGCAGTGCAAAACTGGAGGGACATGTCCTAGAATTTGTTCAGCCCATGGCATCCCAGCATTTCAGGGACTAGCAGCCATTGGGCCAAGAGCTCAAGTCCCTGTTAACTCCCTGCCAAGAACATGGCCTTTCTGGCCTCCCTTTAGTTTGTGGTAGGTGTGGGCAGGGTGCCATCAGCAGGGTCTCGCCAGCAGCGGGTGCATCCCACCCACCTTGGAAAAGACTGCAGAGAGCCTGCTGAGCCCTGGCAAGGGGGTGACTTGGGCTGAGGCTGCTGGCAAGCAGGTGTTCGGTCCTACAAGGGGTCCCTGGCACCCACCAATAACAGCCTGAGGCTGGGCTATCCTGCTGCAGCGGTGGAGAAAAAGCTGGGCTTGCTTTTGGGTTTTGCAGCCCTCATCACTGCAGCATCCTAGAAATGAACAGGGGCTGGTGGAGGAGCAGGGTCAGGTTTAAGGATGGGAAATTGGGACATCCAAATTCTGCTTCTGTCTTTACTACATGCCTTTACTTTGCCTAACTGTAAAAATGCTGATAATGCCATCGTGTTTTTCTTGCCAGTTTGCCTTCTGAAAGATTGACCATGACATTTGGAGGTAAACTGCAGAGCTAAAATGCTGTTGCACATACAGGTTGTTTTACTTCTTTAGAGAAGCTTATTTCCAAAGACAAGGGAGTGGTGATGTTAAAGGCCCTGTAAACTGGTTCACGTGGGGAGCTGCAGACCCTACGCCCAGCCGGACTGCCTTCCTCGGAGCTGGCTCTACACGAGACCTCAGAAG
This sequence comes from Struthidea cinerea, assembly GCA_013397865.1. Taxonomy (NCBI): domain Eukaryota; kingdom Metazoa; phylum Chordata; class Aves; order Passeriformes; family Corcoracidae; genus Struthidea; species Struthidea cinerea. Next base: position 1,825,232 of record VZTI01005197.1, on the reverse strand, counting down.
TGCCTGTAGTTTTGGTTACTTCTTTCGCACATCTGCTCCTGCATACTGCTCAAGGCTCTTCCATATTTCTTTCAATCAGAACTATTCTTTCACTGACCCAGGCCTGCTGTTCACTGATGAATTGGATGCTGTTCATTGCAGCTTGAAATACTATTTTGCTACTCTTAATGCTTCACATTCATTTTCTGTGGTGATTGGATTCATAACAGCAGAGATGCAGCTTTCATTGATACTTGATGCAGCAGCAATACCCTCAGCAAAGGCTTTTTTGTACATAGGCTCCAAACCTTTCAACCACGCTATCATAGAAAGCCATAATGTCCCTTTTCTGCAATGCCCCGAGCCACCTGCAGCCCCTGAAAGAGGACATTGTTTTCCCAATTAACCAAACAACATGGGCACTGTCTGTGCTGGTTACAAGGGAGGGCTCTGGGTAATCTCTTTTTGCCCTGCCCCAATCCTTCACCCTCCACATCCCCCCATCCTGTTTGAGGCTGAATTTCAGCCCCACTGCTGTTTAAAATTAAATGGAAAAATGTTCGCTGGGTGGGTTATTTTAGCTGCTAAATGAGCCTCCTGATGTTATGCTCCCAGGTGAGGCTGGCTCTCCTGGGGTGGCAATCCTGCTAGGAGGGATTCCTGGGTGCTGGGGCTTTACATGATCAGACAGTTTTCTTCTTGCCTCGAAGTGACCACTGGGGAAGTGGGGTTGTTTTTCCTTTTCTTTTTCAGTTTCTTTTTTATTTTCCAAAAAAAAGCACTTGTGTGGGGAGAAGATTTTGCACTATCTTTTGCTCAGAGAAAAGGAGTCTGACAGTTTAGCACTGTTCAGAGACAGGAAAATTACTTTGTCTACTGAATATTCTAAAGAGCTGAAGTAACAGGGTGCAATCAAAATCCCCTGTTTAAAAGAAGAGCTGTCTCACTCCTGCTAAACCAACAGTTTAATTGTTTCGCTCATCTTTTGCAGAACAACTTTAGAGAAGGAACGGTGGAAATGTCTGTAAACGCTTTCTGATAAAGAAAAGGAATATTCAGACTGCAATCCATGCTGACAACCAAAGGAAAAAATCTCTACCTCAACAGATAAAAGTGGTGGTTTATTATAGGCATATCCTTGCCTGTTTCACTGAGTGGAAAAAGGAGTTGTCACCTGCAGCTCAGTGCTGTCAAGCGCCACCCAGCAGCAACACGGTTGCCATTTGGCATGGTGTGGTACCAGCCCTAGCTTGTTTTGAATAAACAGAGTTATGTTTTGAAGGGAATAGCAACACTGTTTAAGAAAAACAGAGTACTTAAAGAAAGATGGATTATATGCTGAGCTAGAAAATTGCCAAGAGATGGCAAAAATAATCTCTGTGCTGGCCCACTGCAGCCCCCTGGGAATTGTGGTGCCTGGAGAAGTGGTTGGTGGGTTGTTATCCCAAGAGATGCAGAGAGGTGGGCATACTGCTTTGAATCATAGCTTTTTCTCTGCCCCACATTTTGTCTTTCTTCCTTGTGGTTGTCTTGGAGGGGATGGAACACTGGAATCACCTCTGCATCTCAGGAGCAAGAGGAAGTCATCTAAAGTGTTGGGCTCTTGTAAACATTTCCCCTCTCCTTTCAAAACCTGTGCCCATATTTGTGTCCTGTTCAGTTTCCAAACAACTGCTGACACAAAGTCGGCACAAGCCTGCTCTGCGCGTGGTGTGCAGGGCTTGGGGTGAGGGGCTCTGGGGAAGTAGGGGTGCAGCAGCACTGTCCTCAGGCAGGGCTCCTGTGGGCAGGCAGGGGCGAGGCCAACCTGGGACTCCCTGACACAGTTCCTACCAAAGCCCTGCAAAAAAATACCTGGTACAAGAATAACTTGCTGGGATTCCCCTTTCCTGCTATTTCCCTTGAGGCCTTAGCCACTTGTTTATCTTGTGGGAGAAGTCCACAGCTACAGTTAGCTTTGCATATTTGATCCTGTCTGAGGTAATTTCTTCATCCTATCTGCAATATTTCAATTGCAAGCGCCTATAAATGTTTCATTGAGGTAATGCAATGGCTCAATGAACATATTACCTCTATTGTCCCTGCGATCTCAAATACAAATGTTGTGGCAGTCACCTCTTGTTTGTGGGCTCAGTGACAGAGGCACCAAGGAGCAAGTGCCAGAGCTGGCCGTGGCTGGCACTTCGGAGCTGATGTCTGCAGAAGCCCTGGGAGCCAGGCATGGTGCTACCACCCCTCCACCAAAGGCAGGGTTAGTGCTGAATGCCTCCGGGACATCTGCTGAGAGGGCTGCAGTCAGTTTTGGAGCACAACCCACAGCAGCAAATACAATTTTTTAAAGGAGGCAGGGCACAGTGCCTTCAGTTCCTACTGAGCAACCTCGAGATTGTGGGTGTGTGGCGCTCTTGAAAATCAGGCTGTACTTGAATGGAAAAAGGCAGTGAGACGTATGACAGGAATGATCAGAAATGCACAATGCTCTCTGTATGAAAAGAGACTGAATCTGTCAAATTTAGCCTAGAAAAGGGAGGACTCGAGGCTGCGACAGGTCTGCAACATGACGAACAGAGAAGGAATGGCAGCAGTTGCTCGTAAGGCAAGAGACGAGGGATGTTACATGAAATCATCAGGCAGATATTTTTTTAAGACATAGAGAAGGAAGTCTTTTTCACCCAACCATAATTAATTGGTGGAACTCATTGCCATGGGATGCTTCAGGTGCTGAAACTATACATTGGCTCAAAAAGCAATTAGGCAAATTAATGGGAAAGCAGGCTATGGAGGCCTGTTAGAGCTGCTGCTGCAGATGCCGCCTGTGGCCTGGGAAGTGCCTGGGCTGCCTAGTGCTGGGATTTGCAGGGTTGCATCAGGCTCACTGCAGTCTTCCCCGATAACCCCTATGGGCCAGAGCTGCAGAACAGCTCTAGTGCGTCTTGTTTTCCCAGGGCACATCGTGCCAGACTGGAAATACTCCCTCTGTAAAGATTTTTCTCAAATGTAAAAATCAAAGGACTTCTGAATATCATAGTGAGGTACTAGGAGGGAGGAGAGCTTGGCAGCCCTCACTTGTCTGAAGTGCATTACTGTGGGAGCTGTGTCTTCACCTTTGTCCCCCTCCCTTTCATGCTGGCAGCAGTGTTCCCTGACCAAGGACAAGCCAGCAGTGTGGGTACCAACACAGAAGATGCAGTGAGGGTAGCAGGACACAGAGGGGAGACAGGGTCAACTTAGCTGCTGTAGCTGCACCTTTAGCTTTGCTTCCATACACCTGGACACTTTGTCCTTCACTCCAGCACACTCTGGTAAATGTGGCATGTGAGATGCTACAAGATGCAGGTGTAACATCAAGAAATTGCAAGGAAACAGCTCCCACATATATACAGATGGAGAGAGAGGTGTAGTCTGCAGACTGTGATTAAAGCTCAGTGCGTTTACATTGTAAATGCTTTAGTACCCAGTCAGTTTAGATAGCTTAACCTTTGAGAATTAGATAGCTTAATCAGACAGAAATAGAAGCTGCACAAAAAAAGCTCTATAAAACCTCAGGGCTCTGGGTACAGGAGCCCCAACCTTGACTTAATTTTTGTTTAATGCAGCAGCTTGCTAGGCACTTTTTAGACAAGCGTAAGAAGATTTGGAAAGAAATTTCATGCGCAAAGATATGTAAAACAAGACTTGTGATTTGTTTATTACATGAAAGAACACAGAGCTTAGGATAAAAGGGTATAAAATAAATGCCATGGGAACCCAAACAGCTGCACTTTTTTCTTGGCACAGAGAGAGGTAAAACACAGATTGTGTCAGGTTGCTTCATCTGAACCTGCCTGCTTGGGTTAAGTGATGCTAACATTTGCCCTAGGTCTGCCCTACCAAAAGGTCTCTGCTGCTTTGCAAGGAGTCACAGTTTTGGGGTGGGCTCTTGTATGCAGCCATCCAGACCCTCTGTGCAGCATGTAGGACATAGGAAACCTGATGGGGTGTTTGCTGTGGTTGCAGGAGGGCTCCTTCAGGGGCTACAGGTTTGGGGCTATAAGGACACCAACCACTCTGATAAGGGGACAGTCAATGGAGGTGATCTACAGAGAATAAATCTGGAGTGACTCCAAGGCTGTTTATTGCAAACCAAAAATTACCTTTGGAAACTGATCTTGAAAAACAACAGAGGTGACAGCAGTGCTTACCTGTGGCACAGCATTCCTGGCCTTCCATGGAAATTTGTGAGCTCTGCTGTATAATCTGGTCTCTTACTCCTGGTTATCCTATCTTAATCACTTGGAAAAACTGTATTCACCCAGGAAAAATGTACTCGCCCCAAGGCGTGCGCGCGTGGGATTATTTACCTGTGCTCCGGAAGGGCAGATCTGCTCAGCACAGGAATGGGCAGTGCGCCCTGTGGGGAAACCACGCGCAGGCTGTGAGCAGCCGTGCTCAGCCTTTCCCCCACGGGACAACAGGCAATTCTTTCGCAGAACTGGGAGCAGCTGTTGTAAGGAAGGATCTGCAAGGTGAAAGGGCATCTCCTATGCCCTTCATGCATCTCTTGGATGTTGGGTTTTTTTTGGTTTCAACTCTCCATCCAGTTAATATCATACTTCTTCCTTCATTGTTTCTTTCCTTTGTTTATTCTCTTTTCTCTCACTTTCCTCTGCTGATGCTTGAGAAACATCAGAGAAAGTTTCATTTCAGACACTCCTCCCCCTTGTCCTTTCTTGCCCACCCCAAGTGCACTCAGCTAGGCTCTCTCTCCTTTCTCTTTGCCTGTTTCCTACTTTGAGACTGGCCCCAGGGTTTGTCTCCGCAAACAAGCAACCTCCATTAGGGTGGTGGGAGCTCCTTGGGATGCAGCAGGACACCATTGCCCCCTGCCCTCTACCCAGAGCTGAAGCTCTGCTTTAAGGCCTGAAGTGAAGGGGAAAACCTCTGCAGTGTCAGTCCCCAGCCAGATAGCACAAGGTAGGGAGGAGGGAGAGGCTAATCTATCCAGGTCATTAAGACGTGGGCAGAACTCAGTCTGTACTAATGATCTCCTTTGAAATCCTATATGTATATAATTCATCTTGTGCTCCAGTGGATCCTGCCTGAAACTGGTATTGCAATTCTGTTTCTATGCATCTGTTTTTGTATTCAGTACTTTGAGGTAGTTTACATAAATGGGTGGCTTTAATTTGCCTTCCCATTGTAACCACCTTGCAGCTGTGTGGGGTTAGGCTCCCTCCACCCAATTTTTGGCAGGGGCAGAGTTATGAAGGTGTAAGGAGCCCTCTGTGAGGTACCAGCAGGCATGTGCTCTGTGGCAGAGGATGGGGCAGCTCTGCAGTGTCACCTGCCCTGCTCTCACAGCCCTCCTGGCTGCTAGGAGAAGTCTGTGCCACCCTGACCACACAGAGTGGGGCTACAAAGGCTGTGACAGTCTGAGTCAGCCCATGAGGGATACTGAGAGCTGGCTGGGATAGCTTTAAAGCTAACTGGCTTTATTTGTACAAGGGTTTGTTTGATTTCCTTTATGAGTGATTTTGAAGGATCAAATTGTTCCTAGGACATGCTTTCCAGGCTGACTGAGCTACCATTAGCCATGACCACACCTGCAGCCAGTTGTTGGCACCCCTGTCCTGTTCCACACCAGCGTGGAAATTGTGGCAGGGTGTGGGACTTCCTGCACAAGTGTCTCGCTTTTCAGCATCTACCAGAGCCCTGCTCTGATCTTGATTTGGGGTCTTTGGATGTGACCACAACAGGTACCTTGTGAAAGGCCAGGCAGGCCACTTGTAGGCATGAGTATTTCTGCTGTTGAGTGGCACACCATTTATTCTTGCAAAGCAAATAAGGCTTTCACATGTGAAGGCAGGGCAGCAAGAGGCCTCCCTGACAGCTGCTGTCCTTTCATTGCTACCCAGCGAAAGGGTCCTAGGAAAAAGACACCATCCTGCTACCTGCAGGGCATCTCCACTGCTCTAACCAGCTTTAATTTTAGCAGCTTGGCATAACTGGGTGTGTATGTCTTTCATGCCTCCCTTTGCTGTCTGTCTCTGAAGGCTTCACTGGAGCTTGTGGCCTGGATCCTGCATGTACAGCAGATGAACGCGAAGAAATGACAGAGAGATTTATGTTAATTCAATATTCTCCAACACTCAGAGCCATTGCATTGGTCTCAAGTCAAGTCTGAAACTTTCACTGTAAACAATAACTAAGAGATGCTGTACTTAAAGCCAATCTCTTGTCTGTCCTAGGAGGACACACAACTCCTTGGTAAGTGCAGGAACCAGTTGTGGGGATTGCAAAGCAGAGTAGAAGAAGCAGGGAGGAAAAAATGACACCATGTTTAGTGCTAAACCCATGATGAACAGTGTCAGTGGTAGTATACAGGCAGAGAAAAGACACCTGACCACACATCTTTCCTGGCTGGTTGTTTTCTGGCTGAAGAATTGATTTTGGAGTTTGGCAGACAAAGAAAAACTGAGACAAAAACTGTTGTTTCTGGCAGACCTAAAAAGTCATTCTCTCTCCTGATTGTTCAACTCTCCTCAGTGTCACCTGTGAGCTCAGCAGCAGAGTCAAAACAAAGCCTTGCCATTTCATCCTGGTGAATCTTTTCATGTGACAGCAGTTTTTAGCCAAATTTTCCTGTCTCTCAGCCAGGGAGCATTGCTTTTCCCAGCTGAACCCTGGTCTCCAAGAGGACTGGCATGGCAGCCGTCTGGCACCGGCAGCACAGCTACCCCTGTGTCTGGCTGGGCTCACAGTTTTGGCCAGTGACTACCATGAGGCAGAGGCTGCTTTTACATCTCCCTGTCCCAGTTGCTTGTGTGTAGGCAGTAGTTATAGAGTCACTGTGCTCCGGTTATCCCTATCAGTGTATGGACTCAAGAGATGCCACCTGAGAGCTGGAATCAGTTTGGACCAGTGTAAACCTGTCAGACGACAAGGGATTTATTAGTCTTTTTTCTCCTCACACCAGCTAGTGGGCAAGTTCATCCTGTTCATTAGCAAGGGACAGCCATTTGCCCAATTCCGTAACTAACTGGAAGGTGCTGTGAGCTATGGCCATATGACAGGGATTTGGTGGTGTTCACAGTCTTCCCCCAGCTGAAAAAGGGTCTCTCCTTCCTGCTCCCAGCACAAACTACTACCTTTCAGAGAAAAAAGTACCTTCCATTCAGCTTACTCTATCACTAAGCCTTGTACTCAGCTGTGCTGTGCTGTGCTGTGAGGGCTCTGGGTAGAAACAGAGACACCAGGTCCCCTTGCGCCTCCCCCTGCATGCTGTGACTCACCAGCTCTCCTCTTTCATTCTCCATCAGGAAGATGAGAATGAAAGACCCCCTGAACAGCAAAACCAATTCATGCTTTTTTTATGCAGTGTCTCAGGGTAAGGTGTTGCAGCTCATGGACAGGATTGCCTTTGAAATGAAAGGTGATCTGAAACTCACTGTCAGAAACCCTCCAACTGGTCTCTGCCACGTCCCTAGCACAGGTGCCAACCCCCCCATTCCCTTTTTAGTTCTCTCTCCCCCTTCTTCCATTTCTTGCACTGAGCTCCTTGGCTGCACCACACTGTAGGCACTTGTAGTAGGATTAATGTGACTTGAAGCCTGAGGCTGTATTCAGCTCGGATTTATGACAATAGGCATGGGGTCCATGGTACTGGAAAGCAAGCAGGCCAGCAGTGGCTGAAAGTGCTCGTTGTCACCTCTGCAGTCTGGATGTGCAGGAGAAAACATCAGGTTTGAGGGGCCAGAAGCTGAGGATCCTCTGACAGGACACTGACATGGCTCTGCCTCTGGGTCAGGGCCATGCTGCCACCATCCCCTTGTGCCTGTGAGGATGAAGGAGGATCTGTTTCATATGCACCATAAGCCATGGTTGAACTGGGCTTTTGGGCAGTGAGGTTGCATGTGCTGGCTGCTCCATGGCCCCATAACACTGGGGAGTGCAGGAGCCAGAGAGGACCCCTAAAAGTGCAAGGTGACCACGTGTTTCTTACAGGGCAGAGGCAAATCTTGCAAACCCCCTCGGGCCATGTCTGTGCTTGGGGCAGGCTTTGGCATGCTTAGCCCTGCGACGTGTCTGCTCTTGCAGAGTCACCAGGGCTGCCCAGCCAGGGCGTGTGGGGCTCAGGGCCATCTGTGTCCAGCTCCCCCAGCACCACAGGTGTGATGGGCTGGGCTTGTATGAAGGTACCTGAGTTTTCCCTCTCTAAAAGGTGCCGCAGCAGAACTGGAAGTCCTGACCAGAGGCTGTTGTGCGAGCGTGCTGGGTGGCTGACGAGCCTTGGCAGGTCTGGAGGCAAGCCTCCTTGGTGGCACAGGGAATGGTGCAATGTGGGACCTGGGAAATGGAGCACCTCTGTACAGCCAAGGAGGCTTTAATGTGACAGTGACACATCAGAGTTCCCATTTGCCTGTCAGGTAGCACAGCTGAAGTCAGAGGATGAATTACCCTTGGCTAAGGATGCCATCTAAGTTTGCCTAAAGCTCAATAAGGTAGGAAAAAATAGTTTTATTTTACAGCTTCCCAACATCAAATTTCAACTACAACAGATACCGATTTGCTTTCTGAAATTAACTATCAAATTAGCTTAGTAATTATTAAAAAGCTATTTCTGTTCATTACAGTGGGGTAATATATGGCTAGACTCTTCAAATTTATTAATCTCCTCACAGCTGCTCACCAGGCACAGAGGGCCTATTTTTTCTATCAGGCTATGATCCTACAGCTTTAGTCCTGTGTGCTCCTTGAGGCTTTCTGTAAAGCATCAGGTGCTTACATCACACTTCAGTGCCTGCATGTAGCAAGGCTCACTCATACATCTGTTTAGTAATAATGCAGCTACCAAATGTCACCTGTCACAGGCAACTAAGCAATGTGACATTGGTGACTCACCCCACGTTCCTGGGAACACCTTGGCCACAGACACACTTTTGTGAGTGTACCACACCCTTTCCTGCAGGCTTTAACACACCTTGACTGCAAAGCACCTTAGCACTGTTGGCTTGAAAAAAGTGGTCTTCTGACTGGTTAGCCACTTGGCTACCATTACAGAAACCTACTACCGTACAACCCGCTCTGCATAATGTACTGTTAAAACATCTCAGTGGTGTCTGCCTGCAGACGTTTGCCACTTAAAGAGCTGGGATGCAGAAAGCATTCATTTTAGACTAATCGTAAACTGAAGTTATCATAATATGGCACACATGGAATTAAAAAAAAAAGAGATTATACACTCTTTGTAGATAGATCCACTTGATTAGGTAAATACAAAAAATAGGCCTATTTTGGATAATACATTTAGACACTCGGACAGAAGCACTGTATTTGCAGATTCATTCCATGGTTTATCCATATTTTTTTTTTCTCACATGGCCATGTAATTTGTAAAAGTGCATCACAAAGTTCCAAGATTTGGTTCTGTTTTCACACTGGTTTCTCCAGTTTATATTGGGCCCACTGTAATGCAGATTTAGCTTATCCCTATTCCCTTTTTAACACATAACCTAAAGAATATTTAATGTTACAAGCTGTGGTTGTGTTTGCATTCTGTTCCTAGCTCACTACAGTCCATTTTATTTGTCAACAGTTAAAATGAAAATTTAGGCTGGCAATCTGCATCCAAAAATTTTTTTAGATGTTGCAATGACCTGATTTGGTAATATATTTTATTTTTACTTTTCCCTCCTTTTGTTTCCACATTCATTTATCTCCTCTGTTTATAACATCTAAAAAAAATTACGAAGCAGATTTCCCACCACCACACTTGTTTAGTTATGGAAGCGTTTATAAGTAAAGAAGTTTACAAAACAAATGGGATGGTTTTAACATCTTTACAGTGGGATAACCCACTGTGGGGAGCAGGGCAGACTTAAGCCTGCCTGCCTCCAAAGAGATGGAGACAGAGCACAGCCAATGCCCTGTGTAAACAAGACCTGGCAGTGTCACTTCTCTCAAGTGGGCTGTCCCAGGGCAGCGTGTTTCCACTGAGCCACTTTGCAGCCTCTCAGCACCACTCCCCATGCAGGATGGGCGTGACAGGTGCTTTGCTACCTGGTGTGCCTGCATTTTGATTGTTTCCCTGAAATTTTTGCTCTGTCCAGACCATGAGGATGGGGTTTTATTTTACAATTGCTTTTCCTGCAGAACCCATCTCCAAGGATGACAGACAGGCAGTTTCATGTCCAGTTTGCTGCTACCGGATCATCTGAAAGGCTGGAAAAACAACCACAGGGAAAGGAGAGATTCCTCCACTCTCCCAGGATCTCGAGAGGCTGTTGATGAGCAGGAGAGTTTTCACAAAACGGGCAGGGGCTGCCAAACTCCCTGTTCCCTAGATAACCAAAATAAGCTCTTACAGAGACGGCTTTTCCACCCCCATAAACTGTGGGCCATACAGAAGCCCCTCCTTTCATTTCCCAAACTCATTTTTGGCTGCCAAATCTACCCAGACTGACATCATCCTCTGCTAAGGGTGAATCAGCGTGGTTGGGGAGTATGGTTTTGCAATCCCTTAATGACAATTCGCCACAGCTTGTCCCTGTATCAACTGTCCAGGGAAACAACATTAGCGCCCAGTAAGCAAGAAACAAGTTGCAACTTGCGACTTAGGCAATGCAGCTGATGCTGCAGCCGTGCACATGGCCTGGGAGGAATTTTGTTGCTCAGCTCCATCTAGTGGCACCGGTTTCGGAAGGACGGCGGTGGCCGTGGGAGGGGACACGTCTCGTGGGGACGGTGGGTGTCCGTCTGGCGTATTTAATTACAGCTCTTCTTCTTCGGGTAGATGCATGCATAAGCGTGCATATTACCGTGGTTCTCTATAGTAATACATACATAAAAGGGGCAGAAGAGTTGAAATGATGCGGAACCACCAAAATTAGGCTCAAAGCTGCTCTGCATAGTCTCTTGTTTGCGTGTCACTCTTCTGCTTTCTTTAGGGGATGTTTTACTCGGTTACTGCATCTTGTCTCAGTCAGAATATGAGCTCTGGGACCACCACTGTGTGTGCCTGCCCATCACTTCATGAGACAGGTCCTCAATCCTGAGCTAAACTGCTCCCTGAAATGCAGTAAATAATACTCTAAAAGGAATGGTGATGTATGACAGCAACTAAAGCAAGCATGATCCAAAGTAGCAGTGTGGGTCTTGAATCTGTTGGGGAATGTTTGGGCTGGGTCTGTGGTGGTGCTCGGGACAGGGTCTCAGCTCCACTGCCAGAAAGAGCTCGGCCAAACAAGCCTGGATATGGAGTCGCAAAATGCCATTTATTCCTGGCCAGGGATCAGCTAGGCTTCAGTGAACCTTGGGAAGTCAATTCAGCTTCAGGAGCCAGAATGAGTAAGATTCATGTCAATCTGTTGGCAGGTTGTAACACTTTTTCTTTTTGTATTTCCCATGGCAACTTAATGTAGGAGAACCAGAAAGTGAGAGTGACTCAAACCAGTGGAGAAGGGGTAATGCCAAAATCAGCAGGATTGTGAAAAGCCCATTTGCATTTTTCCCCAGGGATGCTTGTTTTTAATATAGAGAGGCGCTAAAACTAAAGATATTTGCTTATAATGACATGGGTTTTCTTAATGACATCCTCAAATAGGAATTTCTTGGACATACTACTCCATTTGGAGATCGCAGTGAATAGCAGGGGTTTGCACTCTGCACTTCGCTGAGTAGAGGCATATTTGGAGCAGCGTTTTGAGTCCTCAAGATCAACAAATCCATATGAAAGCAATGCTCAGCTTTTACACGCTGCAGAACCTTTCAACTTCAAAGTGCTTTGCACACATTAACTCATCTGAGATGCGTTCCGTCATGAAACTGTTATGCCTTTGTTTTTTTGTACCATGCTATTATTATATATATTAACCTGGTGCCTAGAGGCCCAACTGAGCTCAGGGCTCTGCCATTCATTCATAGATGGAATAAGAAAACAGCTTCTCTATGTATGAGCTCATGATCTAAAAGAGTAGCACTGGATGGGAAAGGAGAGAGAAGTACTGGGAAGTGAAGCACGCCTCGTGTCACTCAACCAGCAGCTCGCAGGGCACAGGCTTTATGAGTTTGAGGCCAGCACGCAAGCCCTTGGCTTCCATGCTTCCTGCTAATGTCAAAGTTGGCAAGAAAGCCTGACAGCCGTTTTACCTCCTGATCCGAACAGGCCAATACAGTCAAAATTTTGTGCAACACCCTCTCAACTAGTCTTTTGCTTGGGTCCTTTCCTTCTTGTCCCTTAACGCAAACTAAGCCTTATTCTTATTGAAATCACTCTTTACACACCATATATAACCACCCCCTGCCCCAGTTACAGTGTCCAGTGTTTGTGACCTGAGCTGGACAGCTCACACGCCTAACTTACAGGGTTGCGTATGCATACACACATGCATACACGTGGAGTGGAGACTGTGTCAAGTCTGACATTTCTCAGCTATAGGTTACCATTGCACCTGCACTGCAGTGTCTTGAGAGTTTGGCCACAGAACAAACTGGTGGGTTTCTGAAATCTGAAATGCTGCTAGAAGAGCTTTTCTAGCAGCTCCGATAGTTAATTTGTTCAGTGATTTGAAACTACAAAGAACAGAAAAATAGCAAATATTATTATTACTAACAGGACTTAGCATAAAGAATTTGCCCATGCCAGTGAGGAGCAGACCCATGAATCCGAAGTAAATTCAGAAATGTGCATGTAAAGTGCTAGAAGGCTATGCAACCTGGGGCATCTTTAGGGGGAAAAAAAAAACCAAAAAAAAGGAAAAGAAAATCCAAGGAAGCTGCAAATACACATAAATTGATTGCAAACCATATGTTGCAAACCTCAGGAGTCAATAGGTACAAGAGTGTATGTCCAGATGTCAAGTATTTAACTGCATGTAAATTTGGAGACTTGATGCCAGGACCCTAGAAACAGGGGGACCATTAACTTCCCAAGAATAATTCTGTGGGAAATCAGCCCTGAGGATCAGGGTCCTAAGAATTTACTACAGACTGAAGATCTTCCTGTGGGATTTGACTGTGGCTACTAGCTCTGTAGCAGATTTCTGGAGGATGGCTTTGGGGCAGTATGGAAAGGCTGGCCATTCAAACTACCTAGGTAGACACTTACCTCCTAGAATAATTTCCAGTGTGCTTTAGAGTATTATCTTAACATCCCTTTGACAGCTAGTTCACTCAGCTTATATTTCATCCTCCTCCCTCCTGCCTTGTACAAGGAGATACACTCGTATAAGTCTTTCTGGGGCAGAGACTTGTTCTGCTTTTACGTGCCTAACATAATAAGGCCCCACCTTGAGGGGCCCTAGGCACTGTCCTAATAAATAAGCTGAATTAATTGCACGTTTGTCTCCTTTAACCATGTGGGAGGAATAATGCTAGTGGACCTTTTTCTTCCGTTGTCAGTTTTCCAAAGTTTGCTTTGGATGTTCATGACAATTCAGGCATGTGCCATAGAACTTGCCCATGCAATCTAACTTGGTGAAGAGCCTAACTCCTGCGGCTTTTCTGGGGCTTGACACCAATTTTTAAAGTAACGTTCTGCTCTGGTATCTCAAGTTCTTGGGACAGCTCTCTGTCCCTCTGATCAATTTCACACTGGCTTGATAATGGCAATCAGGAACGGATAAACAGCAAATACACAGATTATCTAAATTGTGGAGAAGCAAATAAATACTTGTAAATATTTTTCTTCATTTGCACTTTGCCTTTATGTAATTTATCACCTTTCAACGTGTTGCCTGCACTTTTTAATAACTGCAACCCTTCCATCATTTTTGTAATTTAAAAAAAACCAAATATATGACAGTCTTGATTGCCTAATTGTTGTAGTAAAATATACACATGTGTAAGTAAGGATGATTGTTCTTTCTTGTTTGTTTTTGTACTATTCGCCTTTCAGATATCTAGGTTATATAATTGTTCCCTTTGGCTTGAGATCAGGTTTTCAGATTAACGATGGCTCTGCTGTAGTGCACTGGGGAGTTGACATATGGCTAATCCTCCTGACGGGCTCTGGCTCCTCATTCCTTAAAAGCATGCGGATGGAGAATTCTGATGTTAGAATGGCGCTGTCAGTCATGTATTAAGTGAAATCTATCTCCATCTCTAAACAGGCGCTAGGAAAAACAAGTTCAGTGCTGGAATGCAGTGCTACTACTCTTGCACATGGGCTTGCAGATATGTAGGAGCCTCAGCTTCCTCTGCATAGTGGGGGTACTATACACACTTAGCAATTCTGAGTGTCAGACACGTATAAAACCCAAACCCATCTTTGTCTTCCCTAAAGTAATCATAATTAAAAACACCTTTTGGAACCCTCCTCTTATGGATGTAGGACAGATGATATTTTGTCCTACCTCCAGAGACACCCTACCAGTGAGGTTTCCGTGACTCAGTTTATTATTTGCCCTTGCCTAATGTGCACTGAGTGGGTATCCAGCAGACCTTCTATCAGACTGCAACACTGAAGTGGCAAGCACTGAACAAACAAGAGATGACAAGGTGGTCAATACTTTTTAAAGGGTGTAAAATTGAGACAAAAAATCAGCTGAAATGTACACCTACCTCAAGTGTGTCTTAATACAACATTTAACTGTAAGGATGTGACTAGGTTGTGCCCTCAAATGTTTGCAGAAATGCAGGCTCAGGTCCACCCACACAGCCCACCAAGCAAGGTTTCATGTGGGTATAAGGTATGTGTGCCCATTAACAGCAATTTGCAAGGGAGAGACCTGATGAACAGCTCCTTTGCCAGTTGTTGTTGGGTCATTGACACAGTAAGGCAGTAGAAAAATAGCTTTTCAAAAAATGTTTCTTAGTTATGGCAGGCAGTGTCCCTTCAGATGGATGAGGGCAGGCTGTTCTGGAGCAGGCAATTGCATTTCCTTCTTCAGAAGGAAGATACTTGTAGAGTTCAAAAGGCAAGTATTAAACAGAAATGCTAAGAAAAATGCTATTTTCAGGATTTAGAAAGAGGATACTAAAAAGCTGAAGGCTTTGAGAAGGCCTGAGGAAAACCATGCAATTAGATTATCAGATCACTTTGCAAGTAACCAGAAGACCCTTGTAATAAAAATTACAGGATATACAAAGCAAAGCAACTGTGAAACACTGAGATGCTGTCTTCCCTGAGAATAACGATCTGTTCATTGCTATCCAAACAAGACATAAACAAAACTGTGCCGAAGTGATATGAGTAGCATGAGATGATGGAAGTATATAGTGGTAGGGAGAAATAAGGGGAGGAAGGAAGTGTTTGGCTTGCTGGTGCTGCAGGTGGGGAAGCAGCATGGGGATGTAGGATACTCCAGGAACAGATTGAGCAAGGGGTGTGCTTTTTGGGTGGAAAAGACAGAGAACAGGAGACCAAATTTGAAGTCTGCAGGTTAGCCATTATTAGATTTTATAGCTTAGTTCCTTCAGAGTTGAGAGTCAAGAGGTTGACACATTACATCAAACACTGAATTAGTTCACCTACTATAAGTAGTAGCTCTGTAATACAAAAAAACCCACACATGCTTTAATTTAACTCATTATATCAGTTAAATGGTTGAGAGAGGCAATGCATCCAAGGGCATCTGAAGATATTACTGTATCTTTCTGTTTCACTCACTTCAGTGTGGTCCTACCACTAAGCTTTGGCAGCAATTGTTAGGAAAAAAAAAATTGCATTTAAAAAAAATATATCTCAAATTTGCAGGCCTAGCTCTCACAGCTGGGGGCAGAGGAGGGGCTGCCTTTGACTTTTTTGTCAAAGTCGGGTTGCATTGCTAGAACTAAAAAAAAAAAAAATTTCCCCAAATGAATTTTCACTCAGAACGAGAAAATGGAATTTCCCCAGTTGAATTTCTGACAGAAGGGGAAAAGCTGAGAAAACTCGGTTTGGCTGCTTTGTGCTTAGCAACATGTAAACCCTGCGGCCTGCACCTGGCACGGCTGTCCCGGCCAGCCCTGACGGGCGGCTGCAGCCTCGCCGATGAGAAAGGCCGCGACAAGCCAGCAGCGGCGGCCACCCCGCATCGCTTCCCGCTGGCAGATGGCACCGACGGAGCTCTTCAGAGAACACTTGAGAGTTTTTCATCCTCCTGCTCGTTAAGGCCAGAGAAGAGCCTGGCCAAGGGTTAATTAGCGAAGGGGGTGTGGCAGTGCGCTGCAGCCCAGCCCCATTCCAGCTGGCCCTGGGGCGGCTTTCGGCCTTTGCTCCTGGGGTATAAACGCCCCCAGAGGGGACGCTGCCGGCTCTCTGGGGAGGTGCTGCAAAGAAAACGCTGCTTAATGTGGGGGCCATGCTGGCGGCCCGGAGCCCGCCCCTCACGGCCGCGCCGGCCCAGGCCGCCGCTGGGTGGCGCCAGAGGCCTCGCGGCCGGCGCGCGGCCCAGGGCCGTTGCCCGCTGCCCGGCGGCCGTGCTGTGTAAATTCACGTAAATTCCCGAATTTTTCGTGAGTGAAGGGAGTGTGAGGCACACATAGGGCATGGCACAGGCAGTGTGGCAGAGTAAGAGATGAGGCTGGGGTTGAGAGCTGTTTAAAGTCTGTGTTAGAGCTATTCATGGCGTGGGTGATACGCGTTTCCCTGGGGGTTTCGGTATCTGCTTGAAAACGTTACTTTGTCTTTCGTGACACGCAGTAAAAAATGGTCATGTCTGCTGACCAACCTGCTTAAAGGCACGTGGAGCAAAGGAAAGTAAAGAAACCTCAGACTTGCTGGTGGGAGAGGATGAATCTTGGCGGCCTCTTGGTGACTGATACAAGAACTGGATCTCAGCACTGTGAGCGAGACCGAGACCATGCAACTTCTGAAGTAAACTACAGGTGAGCACCACAGGCTGAGAACTGGTGCTTTTGGCAGAGTTTCAATTTTGTTTTCCCCTTAGTCTGAAGAGTCAGACTAAAGTTTCTGTTCTCCATTAAGAGATCCAGTCTTGATTTGGAAACACCAAGCAAAGACGAAAAAACTTTCCCTGGGTACCTTGCTTATTTGGTTAATCACCTTGTAGATTACACCTTTGTCTGATTTCACAAATTAGTTTTCTTGGCTCGAACTACAGAGTTTTTCTGGTGTGTGTGTGTGTCTTTCTTTACTGTGTTAAAGATTTCTCTAATTTAATTTTCTCCTTTTGAAGTATTTATATACTGTAACTGAATAATCTCTTTTGTCTTTCTTTTGATAGCCCAAACAGCTGGAGCTCCATAGGCCGCTCCTGCAAAGCATTTTCTTGAGCTCTCACCTTTTCTTTGTGGTGCTTTATACCTCCTCCCAAGTTCTTAATCAAAGATCTGAGAAACAAGCTCTTCTTCCACTGCTCCCTTCCCCTGCAGCACAGTGCAAAAATAGGGACTGTACGTACTCATTTTGCTTCTTCAGATGTGTCTGTGGTATCTTAGTTTTGTCTTACAAATTCTTTTCAAGTTCTTTTTTTTCTAGAATACGCTGTTGTCCTGTGAGGCTTGTGCTTGCTATTCTAACATTTATTGTATTGCGTTTGCTTGAGTGCTGTGTTTTACTGAGCTGAATTTACTTACTATCAAGTTCTTTTACCCTTTGTCAGTCTCAGTATGTTAAAACATATGTGTATGTATTAGATGTACGAACATGTGTGTGTTATGTACAGTTTTATTTCATAGAAGAGGGAGGAAAAAGACTTTTTTCTGGGCTGTGTACCCAGAATGAAACCCTGCAAAACTCCACTAGAAACTTGCTCAGCTGATAACGTTTCCCAACTATCTTTGTGAGTTTGCCAGTTAGCCAATTTTGAGTGCATGTGTTGTGCTTTCATTGGTGCAGGGTAAGAGCTACCTTTTAAAGTGCAGTACCCTGCAGCTCTGTGTCAAGTGCTCTGTGAAAGTTGTTACACTTCCATGGTAATCATTGGTAATCAATCCCACAGTCTCAGAGCATGCAATCAGGTTTGTGAGCCGGTGTCTATTTTCTGTATAATCGGACAGGCCAGCCCTACTTACGTTCTCATCCCTTCATTCTTTGTTGATCGTATTGCATGGGTTTTGCCATTATCTTGCCATGCACTGAGGGTTATAATTACTGAGGTCAACCCAGTCTCCTTTTCAGTGAGTATCAGTACAATGCTTCAGTCTCCTGGCATGTTCCCAGTTGTTTGAAGGGGAATCTCTTCTCAGTGTAATCAGAAGAGGTATGAAATTAGATACTGCTGCAGCCCCTAAGTCTCATGGGCAGCTTGATGCCAAAGGCCTGGATAAATGAAAAGTAATCATGACACTGATACTGTACTGATTTGTTGATCCACAAGAACATCTTGTGCCTTTAAACCTCCATTTGACCTTCATGTTCCTGTAAATTTTATACTCTTTAAAGCATTAGTCTGGAAGGGCAAATACTGTACTCTTTCTATGGCAATGTGTTTTGCATAATCCCTAGCATGCATTTTCATTCTTAGCAATGTATTTTATTTTCTTCATATGTACAGTGAAGAGTAACTGAAGGACTGTCTGTATCGTTTTACCAGACTCTAATCTTTAACTGGGTTGTAACCAATTAATCTGACTGGGAACAGACACAGTTATCAGAGCAAACAGCCATCTGCTCATATCCTCCCTTTTAGCCACTGTACAAAGTAGTCTGAAAGATGCAGTGCAGGAAGGAGAATGGGCAGATAAACCGGTCTCCAGAATGATCCTCCAAAGTATCTTATCTTTCTTTCCAGGAGAAAGGGATAAGAATTGAATCCTCAAATCGCATTTGTAAAGAGGAGTTTCATAATTAATTTCCTTTTGCTTTGCCTGATTCTCTGCAGTTGGAGCTGTACCTTTTGCTAACTGGGAAACTTCTGTTTCAGTGGTGAGCACTGTTTGCCATTACCAAGCCCTACAGATAGATGCAGGCAGCCATCTTAGATTTCACAGTATGGTTTAGCCCTATCCATTAATATCTATGAAAATAATTTAAGAGTTTTGGAAGACAAAAGATTCATGCATGCAAAATAGAGAGTTAATTAGAATGGAGGTGTTTTTTGTTTGTTTTGTTTTTAATTTGGATTTTTTTTAAAATCTAAATTACCAAATATTTTTTTTTTTAACTTGAAATTATATTGCTAAATTTAGGAGATTACATCTGTACTTAGTGTCTCAAGGTGTGCACCAGGGTGGTTTTTAGTGGTGACTGTACTTGTGGGTATGCCTAGAATTTTGGAACAGGAGCTAAAACCTTACTGACTATAGACAGCAATTTCATTATTGATTGGAATGGAAGGTCACTTAACCGTTGATCTTCATAATGTGGTTATTGAAGAAGAGGAGAGGGGTCTGATTTCAGTCGTATTGGTAATTTTTGGCTTTTTCATTTAATTCTGTGATACACTGTGTGACTTTTGAGCTCATGAAAAAGAGAAGTGTTCTATATGACAGGTGCTTTGTGAACTTAATGAGCTTGTTGTTCGCCCTCCCCTGATTTTCCTGTTATTGCAGTCCTAGCTTTAAGTCCTTCCCTGAAGCACAGACTCAGCAGCATGTTGGATGCAGGGCTATGTGGTGACGTCAGTCAATTGCATGTGCGTCAGAGCTCTGAAATGCAATGTGAGCTATTAAGTGAGGCTCCTGGGTAAATTTGTAGCTGCTCCCAATCTGTAGAACTGCAGCTGTTTCCACTGGTGGTGATGTCCCTTTGGTCTTGCACCCATACCCCTGGCCTGCTGCTGTCACTACTCTGCATGGGGCGCCTGAGTGATGGCTCTGCTCTGTCATGGGGTACAAAGCTGGTGTGCCCAGATGTGCGCAATAAAGTGATAATGGGCAATATTGAAATGTTGCTACAAGAAAAGTTCCATTATGATGTGGAGAAAAAAGTCCTGCCCATGGGGGTGGCAGAGCACTGGAAACAGAACCAGAGATGTGATCGCTCAGTACACATTGAACCTCAAGTGGACAAGGCCCAGGATCTCAATATCTACCATGGAGTTACCCTGTGTGAAAAATATTTTGAGTAGATGACCTCCACATGTTTTCAGTCAAGATTTTATTTTTTTGAATGATTCTTCTGCAGTCATTAGTACCCATTCCTCATACCAAAGTTCATTCTGGCTCCCTGGATGATAGAAGTCATGTTTTCACCACAAGATGATTAAGAAGTGTCCTTATCTTTCTCTCTGAAAATTACCTTTTTTTTTTCAGGCTTCTTATCTTGGTGGCTACACCTCGGAAGTCACTCAGATTCCCAGAGTAGCTGAATTCTTGTCTACTTTCCCAGGTGTGGGTTAAGGCCTTAGGTTGGAATACAAGCTCTAGAGCATAAGGAATCAACAATGGTTATTAAAAGAGGTGATTTTGAACTAATGGGTGTGTTCTTCACTCATGTGAATCTCCCATTTACTTTAAATTACAGTAGTTAAGATCCAAACAGTAAATATTACTTTAAGGTACTGGAAGCAATAGCTGCATTTCTGGTTTCCTTGCTGGGAGTTAGTGGCTTAGGTAATTGGGTTCATTGCTATTTGGAGCATAATCAGCGAGCATTCATTCTCCATACAGCCAGCATATAAAATTTGCAAGAGCTGCATACCGTGCGTGCTCAATCAGTGTAAATCATTTAGCAGCCCGCATAATGGATGTCTGGCTTTTGGACAAAAAAATCCACTTGGTAATACAGGCAGATGAGTCATGAACAAGTCTTCCAGTTATATATAAAATTATTATATCCACAAGAGACTCTGAAAGCTGAAGAGATTTTAGCTTTCCAGACAGCAAAGGGGAAGATGAAATGCTGTTACAGTATTTTCATTTATTCTGAGTAATTTTATTCAGTACCAAGATGGCATTTTGTTCACTTAGTAATTATTACTGACATAGCCCAGCTCTAATCTCTTGAGGGACTGGAGAATATTCTTTTGTTCAGTTGAGGGTTCATGGTAGTGATGAGCAGATGTAAGCGGATCTGTCTTGAACGTAAGTTTGCAGCAGTGTTTAATAGCTGCAGACTCTTTCCTGCCTGAATTGGAAGCTGGTGAATCTCCTCTGTGCTTGAGGAGCAGTGTGCAGTTGCTGTGGGAGTCAGAGCCTCGCTAATAATTCAGCAGAGATTTCCTGAGATTAAACTATCAGTTTGAGTATGGCTCTCATTTAGACCACTGACATCAGAGCAGGAGTGTGTTGGTTGAATATCAGCAGCTGCAAGGGAGGCAGATGATGAGCTTCCTCCTTGCCAGTGGATGTCATACCCCTAAACATTTTCATTCGGTATCTCTGCCAGTCAGCAAATGCTATGAGCAGCGAACCATATATTTGAGTTCACTTTCTGTCCTTCCTTGAATAGCCCCCATGTAATAGGAGAGGAAGCATTGCCTCCTTCCACTGCATACCCCCCCTCTTGCTTTCAAAGTCACAACATTAAGGAATCAGCAGGAAAACAAAATACCTTCCAACTTCTTCTTTGAAATGAAACCTTGTTTAGCCCCTCTTCAGACAAAACTTCTCCTCACTATCAATTATTTTTCCTGAATTTTGTCTTGACTCTCAGAAAATTTTCTTCTCTTGGCATTTTGCCATTCTCTCTCCCATGCTTGTTTGTGCACCCATATTACAGATGAAATAGGACATCTTTGTATGTGTGACCTTTAGCTGGTTCGTTGCAGAGAATAAAATGCCATGGGTCAAACTCACTGATTCTTAAGGTTTGCCTGGGTTGCCTCATTAAGCAGGATTTGGCCTTGTAAGTCCTAAAGAAAAAGGGGTTAATTTTTGTATGACGTTTTAGTTGCCGGTGTGAGGTGGTTGTTCTTTGGCTGGTTGATTGGTTGGTTTTTCCATGCTTTTGGGGACTTTAAAGCAAAAAGCACTGATCGGGGGATTTGAGTTATCCTTGAATAGCCTGGGAAACTCTATCAGTTGTGTTAAAATAAGAGAAGAGGGAAGAGGCTCTCTTGGGTTTTAAAATGTATGTACTGATACTCTGCACTTGTTTTCAGTCCAGAGTCTCCAGGTGCTCCATAATGATAGAGAGCTAGCAATACCTGCTGCATCAGGGAAGGAATCCTGCTCCCACAGAAAAATGCAGTTATGGAAATCTGTCTTTTTAATGCTGCCACAAAAGGATAAAGCACTTTGCGAAGATCTGGTCTCCCCAGACTCACAGTTCTAGCTCCAAGTAAGATGAGCGATAACAATTGCTCATAGATGTAGAAAGAGGAGGAGGAGTAAGAGAATGTAGATTATAGATCAAAGCTGTAACATTTTGTAAATGGTAATGTGAGAACCTCCTCTGGGTCATGGATCTTTTTCATTTGGTTTGTCTTTCCTTCCTGACTAGCAGATAGGGTTCTCTGTGCATAATGCTGTTTCTCTCTTCTTCCCTCACATCTTTTGTTATGCCTAGAAACCCCTGCTGCAGGTCAGGGTGATGTGAGCTACCTGCTTACCTGCTGTACACAATCACGATAAAAAGGGCCCTGCCTGAAAGGGTGATGAGTGATTTGTGTGAATCTCACTAAACCCAACCTCCAATTCAGTTTTCTTCAGTGCTAATGGAAATACTTTCTCATTTACATGGACAGTCTTGAGGTGACAATCAGCTGCCCTGTGGAAAAAAGATAAGGTTTGTCCCTAGGACATGATGTATACCCATCTGCTTCAAAAAGCCATCCTGGGATAGCTGGTTGTGGAATCAGTTCATACTGAAGTGTCACCAGTATCTCTGCCCTGTCTTGCATTGTGCTACAGCTTCAAAGCACTGAGCAACAGCAATCGTGAAAGACTTCAGGGAGCTAGTGAAATTCAGCAAAGTGCATTAAAAATGGAGGAAGAAAAGACTTGCTTGGTAAGGCAATTAATTAGATTAACAATTAATCATGTTTCTTTCATTCTCTTTCTAGATGGGGAACAAAGAGACTTTTATCCCAGGAAAGAGTCACTCTTCAGTGAGAGAAACAAGGTCTTCCCAAACTTTGCTGGTGAGAGAAGGCAAGGAAGGGTAATTGATGAACCATCATGCAGATGTTTACAGAGCTGTTAAGATTTATGTGTGAAGACTGTTCAACCCTGAAGATGCAGTGTTTTCTGTAAGGAAGAAACTGACAGGTCCGTGAGAGATAACCTTTTCAATTTATTTTCCTGTCAGTGTAATTCTTCAGACCTGAGAGTGAACTGCACATTACCCACCTGCAGTTCTTGGGTGGTACAGTACTCAGTGCAATGGGCTAGGCTATATTTTTCTATGTGATTTTTTTTTTTTGGTTAGAAATAACATGTCCAAGTCTATGACTGGACTGATACAGAAAGATAAAATCACCATGTACATGACATACCATGTACATGTGTGACAGAGTCCTGGGATAGAACATTTAAATATTTTGGTGTTGAGACATTACAGTGTTTGTGGTGGTTAATTTAATGTTTTGTGTCTATGTGTTTGAGATTGGTAGCACTACCAGGGACTCTGGTACTGATCTAGAAGAATAGTCAGCATGAACTGTCAAATATCAGGCACTACAGCCAAGGAACGTTTATGACTTTCCTCCTCTGAAGGCATTAAGGGCCTTGAAGGAACAATTTATGTGGAGACTTCAAGTAAAAGGTAATAGAGTAGAAGGCTATTTTACTTTCTATAAGCATGGGGGGAAAAAGGGAAGAAGAGTGTTGTATTTTTAGTGGAGAGGGACACAGTTGATACAGTCTCAGTGTTTTAAATTAGTCTGGTGCTGAATATGTACCAGCTAAGTAAGGAAAAAGATACTATCTGTACTGGAGAAGAAAAGTAATCAACTCTTTATTTGAAATTTAATCAAATTTAGACTTTAGTCAATTTCTACAAAGTAGTTACATATCTACTAAATCACTTTAATTCTTGACAGACAATGTTGTACTAAAGAAAATAAAGTGGGATTGTAATGGGGTTTGGAGGTAATATACTTTGTGGGAAACCAGATTATTAGGATAATTCTTCAACTTGACTTAACCTGCTACCCTGTGAGGTTCCTGTCGTTAGACTGTGGCAGGCCAGACTCCCTCACTGCCTTGAGATCCTGTAAGGCGCCCTGCTCTGGTACCTCCCTCTGCTAAGATATCCTATAGCTATTTATTTTCAGCCCTTTCCCTTCCTTAGGCAACAGCAGGCTTGCGAAGTTGACCAAAGTGGAGGGAAAACTTCCCAATGTTATGCCATTATCCCAGTTTTTGATGACACATGGCCATCTTGAGACAATTTGTTATTTCTGTACTGCTTTTTAAGGTCACTACTTAACCAGGGTAAGCAAATATCTGAATTGAGTGGATGTTCTGACACTCAGATCAGCTTTCAGGATTCATAAATTATCAGAGGACAGATCCAAATCTGTCTGGAAAAGTCGTTGAGGTTAATTGTGAAGATGAAGCACAATATGATATTACACAGTACAAGCCAAAGCAAGGTGAGGTGCAGAGTTAGGCAGGGCTCTTACATCAGCAGTGAAACTGCCCACAGTTCAAGTGAGAGCAGTTGCTGAGAAAGCAGTAGTATGCAAATATTTTTCTTCTTGCACACAGTTTGCAGCTTCTTACTCAAGTCTTCCCTAGGACATTCATTTAAAAGAAAAAGTGTGACCCAGTTTTGGAGGGATCTTAATCTTTAGCTTTTTTAGATTGCTTGCAGGTGATGTTTCTATGCAGATCTCATATAATGTCACACTGGCTGCACACCTTGTGCAGCTGATGGCCTGAGGCCAGCTACTCTACCTACATTCAAGCCAGCTTTGACTGTTCACATTATCCAGGAAATGGACTGCTGAATGGAGGCAGTTTTGCTCTGTGAAGAGCAGTGGGTTGCATTTGGATGTTAATAACATGTTCAATTAAATTTGAAGGCAGGAGTTGAAGAGCTAAAAATGTGGTAGAAGGCTCAGCAATGTATTTTAGCTGCTCCAGAACTCATACAGGCAAAGAGCTCTGGCTATATGGATTAGGGTGAGGACCTAGAGAAATTTTGGCCTTTCTTAGAGGCTGTGTTCCACCCCTCAGTCTTTCTGTTTTAGTATCTCTTCTTTATTTTGTTTATTGACAGTTAACAAGTCTCACTTATTTTGTAATACTGAATGCAGATTGTTTGAACCAAGACCTGCATCTTGGCTAGTTTTATGAGGTATCTGGTACATAAAGTAATTAACAATTAAACTGACAACTCAAACAGAGAAGTCCTCCTGGCACAAAGACATAATGCAAATGTTAATAGCTTTTATTACAAAAGCAATGCTGTCTTAAAGCTATAACAGGGAATAAATGTAATTGAGGATACCTGAGCGGGGAAAAATTCTGAAAGTGAGACGTGAATTCAACTTAAAAGGCTCAATGCTATTTGTGGTAAAGAACCTGGGTACGTGACGGCTGAGCATTGCACACTTGGCCCTTCAGGGTGAAAATTTCTGCCTCTAATGCTTGTACTTGGGCCACTGTATAAATCAGCAAGTCTTTTTCTGCATATATCATTGCAGCATGCAAATAGGTGCCTATAGGATGGGAATTTGCAGAATGCTGTGAATGAATGATTTTTGTCTGAGCTACTAATGCAGCTCTTTCAGTGGGGTGACTAGTTGGGTTGTAAGCCTTTTGGAGTAGATAAATGCTTTCTTGTGTAAGAGGCTCCGGTGTTCTTCAAGGCCCCGCAGTCCTCTTAAAGTAACCTACAATGTGTAACTTACAGCATGCAGTTTGGCTGCTTTTGTGGCAATGTCACACATGGAATTAGGATTTGGTTGTGGAAGAGAAGAAGTAGGTGAAGCAGTGATGGCTGACTATGTATATGTGACCTACTTTAGCTACTGATGATGTGATAAACAAGAGAAAAAAAATGCATGAAAAAATATTTCTTCCTCTTTGTCTATAAATGTATATAACACGCTAGATATATTTCTGCACACTTTTAAAAAATTCTCCTCTGTGGAGAGAGCATACAGGATTATGCATTAAAATGAAATTAATCCCTCATTGTGAAACACATGGGCTCAGCATTTGCCACAGCTTTGTTCTAAGAAAGGGATTCAGACGTCGTGGTCTCCACCAAAGAATGGCAGATTGTTGGCAGAGTCTTTTTTCATTTGTTTCTGCAAGTGAAATAGTTAATAAATCAATCATGCGTTATTACTGGATTAGCAATCACACTCCTGAATGCTAATAGCTGTTCTCACTCTTTCTTCTGAAGATTACCTTTAAATCCTATCAAGATTCCTTTTGCTTTGCCTGGCGTTAGCACCCTAGTGACCTACAGCCAAAGTCAATAGTCAGTAAACTAGCTCTCTGTCATGGTGAAAGAACAGCATGCCTTAACCAGATCCACTGTTTCTTAAGATTTTAGCTTCTCCTGTCAGTGCCTTCACTTTTTATTTTTTCCTTTGTTTAATTTTTTTCCAGCTCAGCCAGTCTGAAGCTGAACAGAAGGAAGTTTGCCACAATGAATCACTCAAGAGTCTGTTGTGGGGTCACACAGAATGGGAGTTTTGCAAGGCTGAAGACTGCAGAGGAGCTGGAACCAAGAGAATGAGGAGAAGGTAGGTACTTAACAAATTCTTTCTATCTGGTTAATTAAGCTTATTTACCTCTTGTCTGCAGCTGAGTGTGGTCTGTAAACCTGCCTGTTCCTCTTGGTCTGAAAGCAGAGAACCAGCACTGGAGACAGGTCATAAATTGATGAGAGAATTCATGGTCTGTGAGCTCTCCTTGTCTGCAGTTTCATAGGAGAGTTACTTAAAATTGCATATTGGATGTATAGAACAGTACAGCACTTTTTTGTTTGTTTTGAAATGCTCACCAATGAAATGGCTTAACTCAGCAGTGACTCCTTATTTTGCCTTATAAGCTACTTCGTGTTTGTTTTCATGGCATTTGTTTCATTATCGCTGGGATTCATTTACAAAAGCCTTGGAATATTTTATATGCAGAAAACATTCAAAAAGTAAGATTACACTTAAGTTACCATGTGCTTCATTTTTAAGGAGCAGTTATTTTTAAAATGCTTGGGTTTGAAACCAGAAATATATAAATACTAAAATATTTTGAATAGTAATTAATATTTTTACATTTTCATTATGTTTTACTGCATGGAGGATTCATGTTGTAAAATATTTTTCTTATAGCCTTGTAGGTTTTCTTGCTAACCTGTTACTAGACATGAAGGATGGTCTGGAGATTTAAAATCTTCTTAGTATGCAGACAAAGATAACAGGATATAAACTGAAAGGTATAAGCAGTGCTTAAACTCTGCCTTGAACCCAATGATGCATGATTGTGCAAGCAGCTTCTTCAAGTGCCTCCCAGTAAATATGCAGCCACAGTAGGTTTGCAGCACTGTATTTTCTGATATGATCAGCATTGTCGTCTTCTGGGGCAAGTGGTTAGATAAAGGAATGGGCTAGCATTCAGATCAGGGCTCACTGTGTCTAACTCTAAGGTGTTAGACTATTTAATTCAGAACTGTTATTTCCTTGATTCACCAAAATTTCAGTTTATAGTGTTTCTTTTCTAGAAACTGCAAACAAAAATGGTGGGCAAAGATGTGTG
The DNA here is from genome assembly GCA_013397865.1 of Struthidea cinerea. Taxonomy (NCBI): domain Eukaryota; kingdom Metazoa; phylum Chordata; class Aves; order Passeriformes; family Corcoracidae; genus Struthidea; species Struthidea cinerea. The sequence goes on along the minus strand of VZTI01005197.1, from coordinate 1,797,794 downwards.
GGTGGGGGCTAATGTGAGAAACCAAAGACTAATGCAGCTGGACAAGAAAGAGCAGTTAAATGTCTGAGCATTGAAATGAAAAGTAAGAGAAAGAAAAAATTATTTGAGCTGACTGGAAAAGCTATGTGTAGGAAGAGCAATACTGTGAGAAACAAAATCTGGGAGGCACCCAGACTGAAACCAAACTTCGGTTTGTACCAAGTACTTCCTTAAATGAAGACCTAAATGGGCCAACTTGCTGCCATTGTCCTTCACCCTCACCTAATACTTATTCCTCTGTGGACAGTCTCAGCTCACAAGACTGCATTGAAAATTCAGGTTATGGGCTCAACATTGTGCATGGAGTATTTTGCTGGCTTTCAAACCACCTCTTCCCTTTCTGCTTTTCAAACGATATTTTTCTGGCTGCTTAAAGCTCTGCTTCATGACGTGTTCACTGAAAGACTTGCTGCCTGTGTATGACTGTTGGAGTCCCAGCCCAGCAGACCGTGCACGTGGTCCCCGCTGTTGTCATGCTAAGCACAAAACATGCCACAGGAGCCAGAGGGCTCACATGATATTTCTCTAATCTTGGGTTGCTTTCTTGCGGACTCAGATCACTTACTGTTTGAAATTTTATTCGTTCTCTTTGGGTTTCAGCTTCTACTCAAATGGAGTAATAAAATTTTGCTTGCTGTATAAAAAATGTGGAGGAAATGCAGTGCAAGTGCAAATACAACTATACAGCAGCTACTTGTGAAATGATGTGACTATTTTAGATGAAAGATGATTATGAAAATAGAGAGGTCTAAGATAATTTTCAGTCCTTCTCAAAAGCTGTGAAACCCTGTAGTGTTCAGGGCCTTTTGGTAGCATACCGCTACCTTACACTTTTCTTTTTAAAAAGAAAGAAATTAGATGTGCTGTGTAAACATTTGCATCTTAACTTTTAATATGGTGTGCAAACCTAGTGGAGTGTAAGGAAAGGTCATTCAGAGAACAGTAGACTCTAAGCTCTGTGGCCACCAGGAAAATCTAAATTCAGTTCCTGCTTTGCCACAATATGTTTGTTTTTTGTTTAATCATCTTGGGCAAGGTGCCCAATAAGTCAATAAGGTCTCTCAAGACCTAGGCTACCTCTTTACAGAGGAGGCATTGTAATGCTGAGTACATGAGGGACAGTGAGCTGTCTCAGTGCTGCTCTGGTGGGAACCATGTGAGTACCTACAGTAGTCCCCTGCTCTCCCTGCAGCAGATGCTATCTTTAGGAAGGTGGCTTCATATTTGGATAGATGATGTGTAATGTTTCAGCGTTGTGGGTTGGTTCCCAGGCTAGTATTCAGTGGGCAACAGGAAATCATATGTCCACAAAGAGCCAGATTTGAAATACGGAGCCATATTGACAAGCTGGAGAAAGATGCAGTGCTTCCATCTTGTGGTGTGTACTCCATTATTTTTCGTCACTGTCAGTACAGCCTCAGGACATGGGAATCTTGAGCCATGAGTAGGTTTTAGAGGTGCTGTTGTAATACAAACAGTACTGCTACCACTAAGCAGTTTGCTTTTTAATAGCGGTCTTCACAGCAAAACCCCAAACCCAAGTTAATTACACAAGGCAGGGGAACGTGGAATTATTTCAATTAGACCAGGACAGCAGCTTTAAGCACAACTCTGCTGGAGCAAGTTCAGTCCAGCTCATTAAGACCAAGTGTTAAGACCACAGCCAGATCCTAAACTGTCTTATAACAGCTATGTCTTCTACTGGTTACTGTTGACTGAAGAGCTGCTCTGCCTTTGCTTGATAGCATCTCTTTTTCCTCTCCTGTCCAGCCAAGCTGAGACCAGTAGCTCTCACCTAGTGGTGACTCTGCCCTCTGCACCTGTCCTGGTATGGGAAGTCAGAGTTGTAAACCTTCTTTCATGCTCCTGAGATAATTTCGCATCCTAATGTGTGCTTTTGTGCTGGTTTGATTGGATAAACATAGGTACAGGAAAACATATGTATGCCTGTCATTAGGGTTAGTAGTTACAGTTTATTTATGGCACCTTCTAATTCTTGAAATTCTGTGGGACCAATGGATATCTTATGTTCCAATAATATTTAAGTAAGCTCTATGTCAAGAAGCTGATTATGCAGTTTTTCTCCTTATGGGTACTGACGTCTCGATTTTCTTCTGCCAAGTGAGTCCCACTGGATCTTACACCTGCTGCTCCCTGACCTGTTTAGAAATTAGTCTGGATAGGAGTGCTATCACACTGCCATAGCCAATGACTCCTCACAGGGCTGAGGTTGGGCTTTTGAAACAAATGAAATTTGCAGTTAATCAAGTTATGTCAATCAGAATGGAAAATTTTAACTGCAGTTGTTCTAAAGATCAGTCCAGGATTAATATTGATGAAATGTAATCCCCAACTTCTTAAGTCTCCTAACAGCAGGTTGTATCCACAGTGGCATCTTCTTGGTCTCAAACAGCTATGAGACAGCAATTCTTGGGCTTTAATTTGAGTTTCAAATACCCCATTTCCTGAATGGATGCTAACTTTGAAGAAATGAGTACTGCCCAACTGTCCAAAGCCTGTGAGCACGAGAAACAATTTATCACTTTGATAGTATTAGGAGCAGAGGAAGGTAATATAAGGCTGAGGAGGAAAAAGACAAAGAAAAAAAGAGATGGAGCAAGTTGACGACTGCATGGAGATGAGCAGAGAAGTAAGCAATATGGGTGTATTCCTTATGAAATGGGAAAGGTGGGATTAAAGAAACCCTAGGAAAGTAATAGTGAGGAGATACAAAATATGCTTATATCTAGTAAATATGGGTACAGAAGCAAGAGGGCTTGGGAGGAAAAAGAAAGTAAAAAAAGAGAATATATAATGAAAAAGGTCTTGCTGAGCTGACAGAAGAATGTCCCCGGAGGAGAAGAATGCAAAACTATAAAGAATTGGGTATTATGACTAGCTTGAAGGAAAGCACAAGTTCTGGCAACAAGGGAAATGAAATTCTTTGGAAGAAGGAAAAAGTAGATTTTCAAATAGAATAAAAACTACATAGATTTAGAGTTAATTTAAAGTGTTACTCTATTGAAAGTTGGTTGATCAGATATTATACTGAAATACTTACAGTGGATTTTCCTGGGAAGCAAAATCACTGAGAAGCTTGCTGTAATTTTTTAATAGCTTTTTCTACAAAAAGTCTCATGGATGGTATGGTGAATGATCCAGAGAGCCTGATACACAAGGATTTGAATTTTCCTCGATATGGGTATGCCTGTGACACAGAGGAAAGATGCCCCAGACAGCTTGAGGCAGGCTGAATGTAGTTATTGTTGTATGGTGGTTGAAGCGGCACAAGACTCTGTTCTGCGTGAGCCTGAGTAATGTCAGAGCTGAAACCTCTGCTGTTGTCATTGCTCTTCTTTCGTGTGTACATTGTGGCAGTCAGGTGCAGGACTGTAGTGCAGATGTGTTAGGATTGGACTTCATAGATGTGAGAACAGTGTCAACATTTATAGATATGTGCTAATTAATAATTAAGAATATTTAATGTTCTGTGTACTGGCTTCTGCTTTTCCACCCACTGACACAGCTTTGTGTTTCACTAGTCCTGGTTACTGCTAGGAAACTATATGCCAAAAGAAAACATGCCATTTTAGCAGGGCTGGCTACTGAGGGAAACCTGAGCTCCTGAAAGCCTTCATTCACTTTAAATGGAACTCATAATCTGGGCAGTCTAATTTTTGTTGGCAGGAACAAGAATACAGTGAGATGATAATCTTATTCTTCAGCACAATGAAGGCCATAAAAAGAATGGTTTTGGAAATGGCTTCCTCTGTTTCTAGCTGAAGAATAACATTTCTTTAGAAGAGGAGTTGCTTTTTCAGCTAAGCTTTTGTTGATACCAAAAGATTTATTTTAGGTACCTCAAACTTCTTAGCATAAATGGTTATAAAAAGATCTTTTCAGAACAAGACTTGGGCTATAACTTAATGTTGTTTCAAGTAAAAGGGGTAAAATTCCAGTTCAGTCCTTCATGAATATGGTAAGTGGTGTTTTAAATTTTTAAAGTAACCTGCCTACAGAATCTTATCCTAGTGCAGGAAAATAAACGCTGTCATTTCAAACTGGTACATTCCCTAGGCCTAAAATATTACTGAAAGTTTACAAAGAGAGGAGTACAACAAAAGCAACTCTATTTTTCTTTAGGTCTTTGAAAAAGTTTATTACTATCTCTAAGGGTCATTGTTACAAATTCAACCAAGTTAGAGAAAGTGTTATTTGTTCCAGTTTCTGACAAATCAGATTTGATGATAAGACTGTGGACTACTGTCCTCACAACAATCCCCTTATGTATCGCTCCTGTTGTATTTCTACACAGTAGCTCTTTAGTGTATTGTCTTGCCAACTTACTCCCTTCTATTGAGAAGTTTTCCACATACAAGTTACTCTTGCTCCCCTTGTTGAACAAACACACAGGTGGTATAGCTTGTTTCATTTACTCATATTTACGCTTGTTCTGAAGGAGGAACATCTCTAAGAGATAGGGAGTTTGACCCTACCACTGCCTTTGTGAGATTTGTCTTTGAGACACATGATGATGTGTTCAAAAGTGTTCTTCAGATCAGAGTATGTAGCTAGAAGTGTTAATCTTCAGGCTCTGGTAACATTTTCAGAAAAATGCTAAATACTTGCTGGGATGACAGGATTGTTCAAGGGAACACCACTGCCTCTAATACTCAATCTTTTCAATAGCTTAACTCTGGAACAAAAGCACTAGGGCAGTCAAAGAAGCCATTTTGGACCAAAAAAAAAAAAAGTCTTATTTCTGTAGCACCTTAGTTGCCTTCAGTAGTGAAGTGCAGCTAGTTCTTACCAGCCACCTTGCAAACCCCTTTAAAATGAGAGAATGCAAATGTCTGAACAGGTGCTTCGTCTTGAGCGTGATAGTAGCAAATGCTCATACTGTGAGACTCCTACTAAAAGCAGCTTTAGCACACAGCCTTTTGAAGGCAAGTAGCAGGAATCTGGACATTTGTAGTAGGCCAAACTGGAGATACATAAAAGCATAAATTGTGATTCCCCCATCTAAAAGGAGGATGGGTACAGCCTCCAGATTGTGTATGTGCTGAAGGTGGCAGAAAAGTCTGTTTCTCAGTCCTTTTCCTGCAGGCCATTAGCATAGATCTGCTGACGTCTTTTATTCACTGTTGCTATAAAACATAGTAGTTAAGGCTGGCAAGAGAGCAGAAAAGGGAACCCTCGTAAATGTAATAACAATTAAATAATTTTAATTCAACAGTCATGAAGACTGTGGTGGCTCTGTTATTTGCTAGTCTTTAATGTTTGTACAGTAATGTAATAATCATGGAGATGTCTGCAGATTCCCCAAAAATAGTAATGGAAATCCGTTCTCTGTTGTTTGCTGTTGATTATTTTCCATGAATGTTTCAGAAAAAAAGCAATAGTTGAAAAGCAAACACATAACTCTGGCAACAGCTGGTGTGTTCATGAGCAACTGGCATCTGCAAAATGGGCCACCCAACTGTTTGGCAAAAGCACACAGGGACAACGTGTATTCCGTGACAGTGAGAAATATTTGTGAATGACTGTGAATTAGAAAAGATCAAAATTGGTGTCGACTGGCAAATAGTATTCAGCCAGTTCCAAAGCTGGCACTTGAAATTTCAAAGAAGTTAAATTCCTGGAAGTGTAGAAAAGAGTCTGCCTGTAGGGCACTTACCTGACAAAAAAACAGTGCCTTTTTTTAGTCAACCTTAGATGGACACGCTGAGAACATTCAGTCCAAACAACATTAAACTCTTAATTTTCTGCTGCTGTTTAATTTGTTCACATGCAGACAGATGTCCAGCACTGTAAAGACTGAAACATCAAAAGTTGACCTCATAATTCCATAAAGAAATCTGTGGCGGAAAACATTAACAGCTACTTTAGTATAGTTAAAACAAGGTGCTTCATGCCAGTCTCCTGTTGAATCAGGGTAATGTTGTTTCAGCAATGGGGTGTGACAGAGTCACACAATCATAAAGTTTGGAAGAGACCTTCAAGATCACCTTGTCTAACTGTCAGCCCAGCACCATCATAATCGCCCCCAAATCACATTCCCAAGTGCCACATCCAGATGTCTGTTAAACATGGTGACTCCACCACCTTCCTGGACAATTTATTCCAATGCCTGATGACTCTTTCAGTGAAATATATTTTTCCGTTATCTAATCTGAACCTCCTTTGGCTCAATTTGAGGCGATTTGCTCTTGTCCTTTCACTTGAGGCATGGCAGAAGAGATTGACCCCCACCTCATTACAACCTCCTTTCAGGCAGTTGTAGAGAGCAGTAAGGTCACCCTTGAGCCTCCTTTCCTCCACACTAAACAACCCCAGCTCCCTCAGCCGCTCCTCATAGGACTTATTCTCTAGACCCTTCCCCAGCTCCATTGCCCTTCTCTGGACATGAAAAGTGATAAAAGCAAGATGTTTTCTGTTTGTTTGCTTTATTCCTGACAATGCAATTGCTGGCAATTTAAAGGCCAAGTAGAGTATTGGAAAAAGACGTGTTCAGGGAGAAGGTGTAAGATGAAATGTCTAGTAGCCCATGCTGGAGCTCTCCAGACACGTGATGTCATAGGGCTGAGATAATGTGTAAGAAATTACACAGACCCTCTAGAGTGGGATGGTTCTCTGCCTAGTTATAAACAACTTTATCCATAGGCACACATAGGCATCCCTTTGGGTATTGAAGCCTCGGTGCCTATATTCATTACCAAATAGAACTTTCTATTATGTTACCGTTTTTGTAATTCACTCAGGTTTTTTTTATAGAGACTGTGGAGGTGCCATGTTAACAGGACATAATAAATACACAGATATTGGAAGCTATGGTGCTTTTACCATACTGGATGTTCAGCGCTGTGTAAGCATGGAACAAAAATCTGCATATCCCAGGCAGGGCTGTTCTGTTTCTTCTTTGAATGTTTCATTGCTTGGCTAAGTTACTTGTACACAAGCGCAGCATGATGTTCCTTAGATGCTTCCTTTTGAGCTGAGGGAAGACGCTTGATAAAGGACAAAAAGACTGGTTTGCAGCAGATCAGTCAAAGTAAATCCCATTTTAATTGGAAAATGTGGAGGCATTTATTCTTGTTTAGTCATGTTGCCTGCCAAATGTGTGCCTTCTATCTCCAGCCATTTCAGCACAAGTCTCTTTAATGTTCTCTGTGTGTGTGTTTAGAAATGGGAAAGTTTGTGTTTATTTTTCATACTGCAGAGTTACTCAACTGCTTTTGCTTGGATTTGATACTTATCTTTTTAAAGACTAGCTGGAAATTACCAGCTTGAAATGTGAGTTTCAAAGCTCCTCACAACTGATCCTGTAGAATTATCAGGAGATAAGAAGAGATGAAAGGAACTTTCAGTAGAATGTTTATTCATTTTGCTTCTTACCTTAGATTATTAGTTACCTACAAGGAGGACTCTTTCCATAAGGACACTATGGAACACTATTTGGACATCTAGACTGCTGTTCCAGGATAGTATTCAGTTTCCAGTGGCTTACTTGTCTTTTTTTTACTGGAAACTATCTTACCCTCGCTTGTACTAGTGTGGCTGACTTGAAACTTTCTGTGAAACATTCAATTTAAAAATGAAATAAAAAATGTTTGCACTTCACTAGGGCCTACCCTTTTTGCAAGTCTGTTTTGGAGTGCAGTCCCATGAGTTGTTGGATTGTGCAGGGTATAACCTGCCATGGGACTGTGGTTGTGAGAAGCAGAGCTAGGAACCTGTGACAGTGGATATTCTGTTGAAGGAACAATGACAAGGAGCAACAGCCTGAAAATACAGATTATCTTTAGAATTAAAAGGACAGTATTCTTGCAATTTCTGCAGAGACTCCTCTGAATATTTTCTCCTATTACAATCAAGGAAATAGTCCCTTTCTTAAGTAATTCCAAGTTCCAGTTTTACTAGAAGTGTGTTTTATGTGCCCTGTGTGTCATGAAGGCGTTGAACAGGTTGTACCTAAATTTGGAAGAGGAGGCATAAATAGATGGGTTTTTTTCTTTTAGCATCTGATTCAAAGACCTTTTAAATGTAGTAGAAAGTCATGACGATTTCAGTGAACACTGAGCCAGTAACTCCTGTTCAACGATAGAGTCACTGAAAGACTGTAATCAAGTGGGTAGAAGCACTTTTGCAAAGGATACCAATCATCATATGGCTCAGCCTGATTTCTTATCCCAGGTCCCTGATCGGCATGAGCGCTTTCATCTTTTTGCCTAGCTTTGCAATAGCCTGAAGCATCATGAAATCCCTCAACCCTATGCTCTTTTTTGCATATAAGTGTATTCTTTAACAAACTGCCTGGAACAGACATACTTCAGCTAGCATTGAAGTCTATCTAAATAGGAATGTTTTGAGGTTCTTTTGTTGCTGTTGTTTTTGTTTTGTGTAGGAGGATGGTATGTTTTGTTGATTGAAGATGTTTCGAGAATTTTAGAGACTTTTTAGTGGTTCATTTGGTGTTTAAAAGCAGCTGGATTCTTTTATCTCTAAACTTGCCAAATGGAATTTATTCCAGAAACCCTTTGGCATTTTCCAGAATATGCTGCCAACCCTGACTTTTTCAAATAACTGTAGCTTTTTTTCCTTATGCTGTCATCTTGTTTTCCAGGTATTTTTTGGTATAGAATAAAAGCTTGACACCATATGCATAAGGTGGGCGGGCACATTTCAAGAAGAAGCTTGAGTTTTTAAAGAAAAATGGGACGAGATACAAAGGCATATCAGAAAATAGACCTGCCGGGCATTTAGGATCAAATGTAGATTATTTGTTTCATGCTGTGGCATGTAGAGAAATCTCAGAATTCACTTGTAGCCAGTGACTGAACATACGAAAATTGTTTCTGTGAAAATGAAAAATCATTAAATATTGCTGTCCATGCAGTGAACAATGCTATTTTGTGGATCAGTTTTCTATGCAAATGGTTTTTATGTTGCTTGGATTAGTCCTTTCAAAAGGGGTCTAATTCAGAGTTCCTAGTGAAATGGGAAGGAATCCACATTCTGAGCACTTTGAATGTCACTACAAATATTTCTGCTGAGTACTGTAAATGGAAAGTCCAAATTTGTTAGAAAAGACCTCTCTAATCAAACATGATACAGAGTATATAGCTGTAGCTCATGAACCCTATAACACATAACCTTACAAAACTTTGTTATTCCATTTGTCTGGATGCTTGCATTGTATTGAAAATCTTAGGAAAGAACAGCGATGGTAAACAAGCTAATAATGCCCTAAAGAGGTGATACATGGGAAATTGCCTGCTTTGCAGTCTTGTCATACATTGGACTTATGATTGTTAACTACTCTTTCAGAGGGAGTAGTATCTCTTGTCATTGCTGAGCAAGGAAAAGGAACATTCAGTCTCAGGGATGTGCAAAACATTTCTGATGCAGTTTAGGAATATACTTGTACCCATCAGGTTCTTGCTCAGTGCTGCCTGGCCCAGATGGAGTCATATGTCATGAATCATTGAAGAGGTTTGATTCATGGTCCCTACAAGTCTTTTGCATGCTGCGTTATCTCCAGCCAGTGCTAATCAGTGGGGATGACATTTTCTCCACACTAACACTGGATTGCCAGCTTCCCAGCAGGCAGAACAGCTTAGAAAAAGGAAGTCCTCCTCATTTTTTCTTTATTCTCTATGATTAATAGTGCTGGGGACCGGTCACCTTGAAAATGGGTCCAATACCCATGTCTTACTGATCATCCACACCCATCAGAGCAGAATATTGTATTTATTGCCAGTTAACCTAAAATTCCTTATAAGATAAATCAAGCGATAATATATTTACATAAGCCAAATATAGACAGCAAAGTTAGTAGGTGTAGAGGCAAGTGAAAAGAAATAAAAGCAAAGCTTGACATCTACCTTTACTTTAGCTCATCTTCAGCTAGCAAGCAGACAGAGTACTTTGGTGCTTTGTGGCTGGGATCCAGTTCTTGGACAAAGCCCACTAGTTTGGATTTAAATGTCACTGAAAAAAACCCTGTATTTACGGGCTACATGGATGTGGTAAGTGGCCAAACTTTTCTTGGAATTTTGTTCAGATTCAAGCAGTCCGTCTCTTTTCCTTCATGTTTTCCTGTAATTCATCACTTTCTTAGGGGTCAGTTTAAGTATTCTCATACAGGACACATAACAGTTCACCTTACTGTAGAAATGCTGATGTATTTCAGATGTTAGCTAGACAGTATTCTCCTTTCCAGATGACATACAGGATGGTTGCTTCACTGGACTATAAACAAATCATTATCTCATTGTGAGATGAGCATTCTTTCATCTGACGGATGATGCACAAACCTCAGTACATAGCTTTTCGAAAGCCATATCCTTATACCACCAGTAATACCAGCTGCAGGCACGTAAGAGAGATCAAAAGTTAGGTACATTTCCGATTCTTGAGGCTCATCATGTCAATAACTAGCATCTTTGGTGAGACAGTGGATTTGAGATCAAGGGTCCCAGGCCTTGAGAGATCCAGTGGCAAGTTATATTCTGAACCAGCAGATGGAAAGGATTTACTATAGTGATCAACTTTTTAGGTGCTGTGTGCAACTAAAGAAACATTGTGACAGAAAAACTGTTTTTCATGCTCTATTTATAAATATCCAGGATAAAAGTTGATTCTAGATAATTTAAGGGAGTCATAGGGGGAGGGAAGGAGTGCTTTCATTGCTGCTGAGGAGTAGGGAATATACAGGGTGTTTTTGGATAAAAGGTGATTTTGTTGAATTATTTAGCAGTGATGCATTTTCTCCATCCAGCAGGAATAAACACTGAGTCTGTGCCCTGGTTTTCCAGTGTGAAGGAGCTAGGTACTATAGTACTGTGGTATATGATGGTCTGTTACAGAGAGGGTGTAGATCAAAGATCAGAACGAAATGTGACTGTGAAGACCCCTCACCACTGTTTTGTAACTCTAGGTAATGTTATGTGTAAGAACAAAAAGAGGTCTTTGAATTAGTAGCTCTACTTTGTTCTTTATTACCCTATGTAATTCCAGCTACACCCAAGGGACTGAATATTAGTGGAACTATGCTAATGAGAGAAGAAAATGAAAAACAACACCTATCTTGACTTTTTAGCTTGTATCTGTGTATGTACTGTTTTCCAATTTCTTTGCATCTGTACATAGATAAATTAATTGAGGGGTGCTTAGAAACTGTGTGCAGCACAGGGGAAAAAAATCTTACCAAAAGCTTGGATTTTACCCATTAGTGTTTATTGTGACCTTTTTGTTTGCAATGGAAAAAAAACTTTACTTTCTCCTTTGCTCTTCTTCAGACCATAGCCCCTCTTCTTAAATATTATGCATGAAAGCCCAACTCCACTGAGGCGTTTAGCAAATATCCCATTGACTTCACTGAAACCAAGATTTTTTCCTGAACTTATAAAATGGTTAAGCACTACTAAACCACACATGCCATAATGCACACCCAAAATGCCAGTGGTTTCTTTTCAAGGACTGGCAAAAATGCTGTTGCTAGATCACAGAGTATTAAACCAGTGTTTCTGTTGTCAGATATCCAGCAGAACCATTGTTGCTATGCAGAGGAATGTTATTAAACACTCCACTCCCCAAACTGTTCTTTATGTCAAAAGGAGAGTGTGTACCTTTTAACATGCTGCTTTGGATTTTAAGTATGTTTTCCTATTTGCAGTGCTTTGGAATTTACCTTTTATAAATACATGAGATGCATCTGCAATTGCCCAAAAATGTCAGTATTGTCTTTTAACTTGCTTTCAAAATATCCTAATTTCATGTATGAGCACTATGTAGGATAACCAGCCTCTGAAGATCTGTTATGAGCATCTCCAGAGTGTTTCTGATTTGTTTTAGAAGAACTTTGTCTAGGCATAGAAATGTAAGACTCCTTGGTGCTAAGACTTTCAATAAGGATAGTTAACCGTTTCAGTATGAAACCTCCCTAGGAACTGTAATAATTTTGTATAGGACACTGTACATTTCCATAAGTGGTACTGTCCATCACTTCTGAATTGATGTAGGTATAAACTGCTTAATGATAGTCAAAGAGTCTGTATTTAATACCGACTTCAATCTGTACTGATCTGCCCAAGAACTGAGCACCGTTGTAGTCACAGGCTGGAAGTGCCAAAAGAAACTTGGAGCTGTCATAGTGGGTCTGCTTCCAAACAGCTTGCTAGGACGTGTGAAATAGACATAGATGCACCAGAGCTGACACATTTAGGACTGTTAATGGCTTTTTTCTTGGGTATACATGGATTGCCCAAAATTACAGGCCTTCTTAAGAATATGTTCAAACCAGATTGCTTTTTGTAAAGGATTTTGCTCACACACTACACTGTTCATCTTGTGTCTCCACATTTAAAGGGATCTGTATGTTTCATTCATTGAATTAAAGATTACTTCCTGCAGGGACTTAATATAGAAGGGAGGCTTCCTAAAGGTGTAATTCTCCTTACAGTCAAAAGATGGTAGTACAATTTCTATTCCAAGCGGCCCAGCAACACAGTAATAGGTATGCATCCATTGTTTGCACTTATAGGATGGGATATGGCAAGAAAAGAAAGGTGAGGCTCTGTAGATGAGATCACAGCAGCCAGCTGTTTGTCAGGCACTGGTTATGACCATGATCCTCTCTGGTAGTCAGTAATCCTGAATATGGCCAAGATGGCCATGACTTTAGTACAGCCATCAAGCCACCTGGTGCCAGAATGGACATCTGTACTGATGGGATTATTTGAAAGGCTTAGGGGGTTGAGAGAGCATGAAATGAAAGTGTCCTTCTCATCATCTCTGATGTTTTCATAGTGTCTCTAAAAGCAACAACTTATGTAATTAAAGTAGCAAGTTTAATTAGACCTAACTATTTATTAGTTCAGTGTTAATCTCAAAGTATTTTATACAGAGGTGCAGATAGTTCATAGCAAGAAAATGGTTCTTCTGTGGAAAATAGTACTAGAGTTTCCTTAATTTAAAAAGGAGAGAGGTTGCCACTAACTGCTCAAAACAGAGATTTAAGACAGGCTGTTCCCTGACAAATGTGTGCTCTTCCCAGCACATTTTATTTTCTAAGAATACAAAGCAAATAAGATGCTCATGCTGAATACAATGAACTTGTTTTTTTTCACTAATCAGCAATGGGATTTCAATCCCATTTTGTGTGTAATGAATCCCATTAGAGAAGTTGTTTGCTTGGGCATACTGCTGATTGTAGCAGAATCTGGGAAACTAATTTTACACAGAGGATACATGATGTTCTTCAGCAAAGTAGAATCAGTAAGGATCTAATATTCCTAGCACACAGATATTTAGATGCATATGGTGCTACATCTGAGCTGAGAAAGCAGGAGCATGTCTGCACGCAGCATGTGCAAAGATTATAATGGAACATTTGTATCCTTGAATAATAGAGTGAGTATTTCTGTACACACTGAAATGCTACTGTGAATCTGCTTAGAAGTATGACTAATAATTTGAGACAAGTGCTCAAATATAAATACAAGTGCTCTGCTTTTAGGTGTGTAATATCTGTTTCAGGAATTCCAGTTCTGCCAGTGCCTGTAAAAATTGTGCTTGGTCCTAACAGGTTAAGCTCAGGCACCAGTATTAGGCACTGTATGGGGTCAGTGAAGAGCCTTCAGGCTCAGCATAGAAGTAGCCAAAAGAAAACTGTGAGTACAGTAGTTTGTCAAAATTTTCTTGTTTTCAGGAACCAAGGTGTGGTTGAAAGCCACACATTATCACATTTTTCTGAGGACTCCCTTATTGATGTTGTCTACTGCAGCAGGACTGTATTTGGAGAAGGCAAAACAAGTAGTGGTATTTTGCAATTCTCTGGCTTCGGACTGAAGGATACAATGAGAGATATTGCCAAAAAAAGGCTTGACACATCAAGGCAGAATCCCATGGAGTGGATATGAGAGCATTATGCTGCAAAACCAAGGGTTTGTTTTCTGTTCCCCGATTTCAGGCTCAGCTTGGCAGCAGGAGGAAGTTTGGAAATTCTAAGAGTTAAAATTTTAGTTTCAGGCACTGGGATTATCTGAGACGTGTCTAAATAATTCTCTGAATTCTCCATATTATCTATAGAAAATTACTGTAGAAGCAGACTGACATCTTTGGTTCCTTCCCACCGAGCTAGAGCCCATTTACCTCTAGAAATCAAGGAACTCTCTCTGCATGGAGAAGACTTCTGCAAAACCTGAAAGAGATAAAAGATGCTGCTAACATACATCCTTGCAGCTCTTTCCTCCTTCTTCCAATGATCTTTGTCTTAATTCATAGTGGTTTCTGAAGAATTCTAGTTATCTCTAGGAACTTATTTTTTTAGGCATGGCATAGTGTGTGGTTCCTAAATTATAGTAATCCACTGAAATAGCTAATTTGGACTGGAGTGCTGGAAAAGATTGCTGATGAGTGTTTTGAATGAGTACTTTCATCATTTCCATTCCCCTTGGAACCCCTACATGCCCAGAAAGTTGCTCAATTCATTCTAAATTGGAGGTAAAGCCATGAAAAGGTCTAATTAGCTGAATGCGTCAGTCGCATTGGAATATAATTCTCTTGGTAAATAGTTTTGGTTTGTGTGTTTTAACTTGTTTCCTTGTATTTAACAAGTATACAGACATTCCAAGTAAGCAGTGCTGTAGGAAGTTCCCTCTGGATGTCCCTGGAGTCTGGAGACATCCATTTCAGTTCAGAACTTCTAGGGCACAAATGGTGTCAGAGCAAGTGACAAACTGTCTCCATGCTGAGTTGATAAAGCAGGAGACCTAAAGGTAATTATTTCTTGTTCTTTTTTGGGCTCCCTGGTCTGAAAGGGCTAAACAGAGACGTTGTGAATGCTGATTATGGTGATGGTGTCAAAGTACTAAAATGCAGGAAGAATAGGGACAGCGGACAAGGCAAGGACTAAAATGTGCCACCAGCTGTTCATTTGTTTTCCAAACAAACTGTGCTTGACTTCCCTTTTAGAGGTCCACCTTTCCCTGTGTGTACCAGCACCTCAGTTTCACCTGCTGTCTCTTACTATGTCCTACAGTAACTGTAAGCAAACCTAACAATTTTATTTAATAATAAAGGCAGGGTAGACCGCTTCAAACAGGACATTGCATGTACTGTGTTCTAGAGGCTTTTTCTAGATACAATGACATTAAAACTTGTCCAGATGTGGTTGAAATCACTAATGGCTGTTAAAGGCAGAACCTGCAGCACTGAAAACAGGTCTTCCACGTGTGTAAATCTGTGAGATGTCTAAGAAGCCATGCTATGCCTCTTGGATGTAGTGCTCTCTGGCCATAAGACACATTCAGCAGCACTTCTTCTTTCTTCCAAAACTATGTCAATGGATACAATCCAGATTTTAGCAGAGAAACACGGAAATTCGTATAATTTTCTGCCTGAATTAGAAACCCCCTGTCATATGGAAGCTTGCAGATTTGTTTCAACTTTTTGATTATCATGCTAGTGATTATGTATCTGAATTTCCTACCTTTCTGGATAAAGTAGTGAGGCACAGATGAGGTTATTACCTTTCATTTCAATGGGCCGAGGCCAATTGTCCAAGTTTCAATAAGGCAAACTGCTGAGTCTGCACTTCAGTCACAGCAACCCGAGGCAGTGCTACAGATTATGGGCAGAGTGGCTGGAATGCTGCTCGATGGCAAAGGACCTGGAGGTGCTGGTCCACAGTTGGATGGGTTCCCAGCTGGCTAAGAAGGTCAGTGACATCCTGGTTTGTATCAGCAATAGTGTGGCCAGCAGGACCAGAACAGTGACTGTTCCCCTGTACTCAGCACTGGTGAGGCCTCACCTCAAATCCTGTGTTCAGTTCTGGGCCCCTCACTACAAGAAGGACATTGAGGTGCTGGAGCGTGTCCACAGAAGGGCAGTGAGGTTGGTGAAGGATCTGGAGCACAAGTCTTATGAGGAGCAGCTGAGGGAGCTGGGGGTGTTTAGCCTGGAAAAAAGGAGACTTAGGAGGGAATCTTATCACTCTCTACAACTGCTTGAAAGGAGGGTGTAGCAAGGTGGGGGGTTGGTCTCTTCTCTCAGGCAACCAGCGACAGGAAAAGAGGAAACAGCCTCAAGTTTTGCCATGGGAGGTTACGTTGGGTATTAGAAAAAATTTCTTCACTGAAAGTGTTTAACCATTGGAACAGGCTCCCCGGGGAAGTGGTGGAGTCACTATCTCTAGAAGTATTTAAAAAACAGGTAGACTTAGTGCTATGGTTTACTGGGCATGGTGGTGTTTGGTCAAAGGTTGGACTTGAGACCTTGGAGATCTTTTCCAGCCTTTATAATTCTGTGATTTCTATACTGCTAGAACTCTTTAATTTCAGATGCTCAGTGACAATTGATTCTTCTGTGTATAATTATCTTTATGCAGCCTCCTGTGGTGTAGCTGTATAGAACCAGTGAAGCTTCTTTCTACTCTGGACCTACAAAGAAAGATTGATGGATAACATTCTCATTTTGATGTCAAGTGGTAACTTTTCAAGTAGGACCAATTTATTTGGTCTGGTGATGTAAAAGAAAATCTGAAAGTGTTTGGAGTATTATGGACTGAAAAGGGAAGTGCAATCATGCAATCTTTGTCATTAGAAACTTACAAACGCACCACCCTGGTAGAGCAAGAAATATCATCAGGTTACTAGAAGATAGTAGAACTAGGAGACCATTTTAGATTCAAGACAACCTTGCCATAAGCACAGATGACTCAGAGACTTCTTGACATTCTGATATAATAATGTTTGATCCAGTAAATGAGGTACTATTCTCAAATACTTCTTGAAAAAAAAAATCTTAAATTATGAGAGCTATGGACTTTGCATAGGGAAAAAAGGCAAGACATCCTGATTGGGATGGACTGTTAAATTCCTGTGTTGGCCTTTTGCAGGTCTGTTGACTCTTTTTGTACATCGCTCAGCCCTCTTTGCAATAGACAGACTTCTATTTAGCTAGTCACATGGTTTACTTGAGGTGAAGCACCTTGTTCAGAGATGGTGCTTTGCATCTTACATTGTCGTAACATGTAATTTCACAGAGCAGTCTATGTTCCACTCTGCATGCAGTTGAACATCATCTCTGCTTCTCACCCTAGGGAGTGACTAGTTCATTGGCTGTGTCATGCAATCATATCACAAAAACCTTGGGGACTGTCAATGTTTAATCTGCCCTTAATGAAGCCTGCCAGATCAGCTTACACTATTTGTCACTATTTTCTGGCCTGGCTGCCAGAGCCTTGGCAATGATTTGTGCTTCGAAAACAAGGAAAGAAATAGGCAGGCCTCTGCAGTTGTAAGCGTTAACTAAAATTGAAATCCATGCGAAACCCAGGCAGAAATACACCTTTGATCTGTTTCCTGTGTGTTCTAGGCTAGATGAAATCAGTTTAGTTTTAATCCCCATAATGACTATTCCTTGGCTGAACTCAGGCAAGATCCATGCAGGGACTGAGGCCAGATGTAGGGCTTGCCTACGCTCTGGGGTAGACTAGAGTTCAGGAACTGTCAATCTGGAAAAGTCACAATGGAGTGCAGGCTTGTGCACAGCACAGAGGCTTGTTAGTGGCCATGCACAGAGCCAGATTGTGTGTTTGTGCACTGAACTCCCTGGCATTTCTGTTTCATGAGTCAGTATGCAGATCCCTGCCAGCTCAGGTGGCCCTGCACCCACATTTGTAGACATGGCCTTAAATACCTTATGGCCACCTTAAATACTTCAGGCAGGAATGTCAGCCTTCAAAACCTGCTACGTGACCCAGGTGTCTGGAGATGCTAAGCAGCAGCAAGGGCTGAGCAGCTGGGCATTTCCCTCATACCTCGGCACAGAAGACACTGTGCTTGTCCTCTCTGAAGCAGTTAGTTTGGCAGAGCTCAAAAAGCACCTGTTGAACCCCAGCAAAACAGCTCCTGCCATCGGGGCCACAGAAACCTGATCCTACGCCTAATGAACAGCCAATTACTGAGGCAGAGATTGGACTTTCAAGGTTAGTGCCTTAAACAACAGCCTGACTACAGGCTACGCAATGGTCTTTGTTCCCTCTCGCATTCCCTTTGCTATTTGCTAATATCAAGACAGCAGCTTCAGGAGGATCCCAAAGTTACAATAACCTAAAAAGATACAATTAGATAAGGGAATGTTGGTTAAGCTTTTATCTGTCTGCTAGGAGATTTGAGCCCAAATCTGTCATCTCTTGAGTACTGTAATTGGCTCTCATCTCTTCCCCAGTCAACTTTTTAAGAAACGGAACTTAAGAGAATGAGTATGTATGAATCCCAGTTGGAGACAGGCATTTTCCTGCAGTCCAGATGAGGATACCAAGTTCGTGGAGAGAATTTAAGATCTTACCATTCACAGTAGTTAAGTTAGACAGCTCTGTGCTAATGTGCTGGCTTTTGTGGGTGTCATTCCTGTGGATTTCTTCAGCACAGAAATCTTGGCAGGAGGATCTGCAGACTGCAAGGCACCTTGTGGTTAGGAGCTAACACCCCTGCCTGTGCCTCTTTGTGAATCTGTCTCTTTCTTTATTTAATGCTAAGATTTCTTTTCGTCATCCAAAGCATGTAAATTCAAGTAGATGGGAAGTAGGACTTTTTCCCTATAATAGGACCATGAGAGAAAAGAGACTGCAGTATCAAATCAATACAATCTGATGAGCAGTCAGTGCCCTAGAAATATAAGTAACCTGTCTTTGTAAAAGCCTGGCATGGAGTTAACTGAGGTGGTGTGGCAATGAGAGATTTCTTTTGGAATAAGTGACATAATATTGTACAAAGGGTTTCTATTGACACTTCTATCTCTGACTAAAGTCATATGTAATACTGTGTTGCTAATATATTTTTTCATAGGCCTGATGTAATGGCGTGGGAAAAGATGTGGAAAACATAATAAATACTGATGGAATGGGTGAAAGATATTTTAAATAACCACAGAAAGTCTGCCTTTCTCAGCTGTATGATAGACTGCAGGGTTGCTATCATGTTCCATGAGGTGTGCCAAGCAATGTGCAGGTCATAACAGCTCAATTACATTTTTTTCTGAATTTATTCACTGAGAGGCCGTTATTGCAGATCTTGGGCTGTCAAGAGAAGCTTGGACTCCTAGAGTGAGCGAACTCCCTGCTGGAAAGAAACTAACAGCAAGTTCACAGGTTACAGCTGCATCTTTGTGTGCCTGAGTCCTGCTATGAATGCAGATCTTTCTTTTGTTAGTCTAACTGCCTTCTCAGCAGTATCTCAGCCAGGTCCCTTCCAGCATGATCAGAGTTTGAGGTAAGAAGTGTAAGTGCTGTATGCTAACTTACTGGAAGCACACTGGCACTAGTGAAATGCCCACTCCTGAGCTGTGTGCCCAAACACCCTGTCCTTTGCCTGAGGAAGCCACAAGTGTCCATGAGTTGAATACACACAGAGCATCTACACAGTTAAAGGAAAGGGATCCAAGTTCATGCTGCTTCTATACTGAGCTGGCTAGATGTTACTTAGCTCAGTCCAGAAGTCATGTAACCATGTTGGCTTTCGCTGTGCTATGCTTTCCTCTGTTGAGAGACTTAGCACAGCTATGAAAAGTAGTTGAGCCTTCTCATTCTATGTCAGATGTTTGCTGCTTTTTTAAAAAATAAGATATTAGGTTCATTGCTTTACTTTGTTATAATATTTACTTCTCAATTTGTCCCTGTTGCTGTCTTTGTTCAATGTACTCTTTGAAGTTCAAGGTTTTACACAGCAAAATGTCAGAACTACATGAGTTTGCGTGACAGCTTAGCTCTTTATAATCTGCTTAAGGAAGCATTTTAATTGCTTTTCCTTTTGAATATATTGTCTTTCCTAGGGCCACTAAATAGATGTTTCACTGGACGTTGTCTAATTATTCTTTAATTTTGTGTATAAGACAAATTCAGAAATGGATGTAGATTTTTTTTTTCCAATTTGTTTTTTAATTTTAAAAAGGAGAAGATTGATTATAATGCTTTGTGGTTGTATGTTCTGTGGATAGAACATGAGAGCCCTGGGATTTAAAAGTCAAATGCCAGAGAGGCCTGACTCCTGTGTAATGTTTGTCTAGGAATGTGATACTTGATAAATCTTCAATTTTTCAGTCATGTAAATTTTAGACTATATCCTGCTATGCTGAACTTCCTTAAACCCAATTGAAGTTAACACCATGCATCAGATCGCCTTCATTTTTCTATGTAAAAGAGAGAGCATGTTTAATGCTCTCACATCTTCATACAACACTTGAATTTCACAGACAAAAAGGTGTGTTTGCGTGCACAGCCTCTGATAAAATACTGCTCTGTGTGATTTTCAGAGTAAATCTCCTGTATAGGTCAGTTTGGGTATTCAGTGCAATTTATGGAGCAGTTTTCTTCTTTAATTTAAAAGTCCAGGTACTTTTGCCCACTACAGTGAAACCTCTTTGAGGGATTTTGTATTAGAATATGTCCGATTACTTGTGGCACCAGCAAGTTTTTTGTGTAACCCTGGTCTTGAACACCTGCTTGGAGAAGCCACATCCCAAACAACACTTCACCTTCAGGCAGCATGAGTCTCTTTTGTAAAAATGTCTTCACTACACAAGAAAGAAAGATAAATGCTGTGGGCTTTGAAGCAATGCTTCATGCCTGCTTTGTCTCACCTGGAGAGCCCCTTTGCACTGCAGGATGTAGGAGGACCTTGCTTAAGTTTTGGGGATATGTTCTGTAGGCTAGGTGCTCTCTCTTGTTCATCTTCTGAATAGGAGGAGAGAAGAAAATCAGTCTCGCGTATATGTTAATGTGGTTCACACGAATAACAGTTACTAGGTTGACAGGTCAGGAGAGATATCAGTCCACTGAGTCACAATACAGATATTTCAGAGGTAGGATTTTAGCAAAGTTTCCCCAACAGTATTGTTCAAACTGAAATCACCAAATAAACAGGTAGCTTTACCTTCTTAACCATTTGACTTTTAATTTGTATTACCAATATAAGGGTTATCTGCAAGGTTGGCTGCAGATAGGGCAGGGAGCAGAGACCTGTTTCACCAGGGTCACAAAACATCTGTGATGTGACTACTACTTCATGTCATTCCCAACCAAGCAGGTCTTCAGCTGCTGACTTAGAAGGCTCACCCTGCCCAGCCCCATTGCGGGGGCCCTAACATCCCCCTGTCCCTGATGCAATCTGACAGCCCTGCCCTGCCCTCCCCACCAGGGCTGTGTGCAGGTTTGTCTCTGAGCTGAGAGGAAAGTCATATAAACAGCAGTGTGCCTTCTCTGCTTCTGCTCTACTGCATGCTATGCCTCACTGACTCACACAGCACCTTTCAGGCACTTCCTGGAGTTTTGACGTAGCATGATTTCATAGTGTAGGGTAAGTGACTTTGAAGCTGATATTTCAGTTTTGAATGGGGTAGATGTAAGCAGTATTTGGGCTTACATCACTAAATGAAGTCCTGCTTGCTGGAAGAATAAACATACAGAGAAAATTTTGACTCTGCAAGATGCAGTATTGATTGCTGCAGTGAGCCATGATGTCAGGTCTATGCTTCCCTTCCTCCTTGCTTCCCACAAGTGCTAAATAACAGACCTTGTTTACTGGCATTTGCAAATTATTTTGTCTTTGTGACTGATGCAATGCCATGCCCCCTACACTCTCATTTAATTTGTAACACTGTTTGGATTTTTTTTATCCTACATTTCTAATGCAATTTTTAAATAACTATATTTCCTGCCCCCCAGACAAATCAGCTCTAATTTTATAATGAGAATTTCAGGGTTAGATATTTTTAAAAAGAATCTAGGCCATATACATTATGTAAGGTTACCATAGTAACAGTTTCTCCAAGGGGAAAACCGACTGTCCGTAGTTTCCACAGAAACCACTCCCCGCTGAGACAGGTGCCTCCAAGGGAAGTGAAGGGAATATAAATGAGAGAGAGAAAAAGACGCGCACAGATGTCATATGACCTCTGCGGCATCCCTGTGCTGTTGCAGATTCAACTGAACGTTTCTGGGTTTATTTTCAGTTTGTTGTTTTTGACTGCACAAGTGGCACCTTCTCTTGTCATGTAAAGTCTGGCCACCCTTCCCTCGTGTGGAACTGGTTTTACAGCTGGAGGTACGGCGATGCTCCACCTTGGCAGTGAACTGACCACAGCAGATACTAAAGTGCAGTGCTCTAGGAACCACTGTGCGTGGGAGAATTTAAACGGTAAAAGAGAATTTTCCCCCCTTTTTATTAACTCTTTTTTTTTGCCAGAAAGAAGTCAGCAAAGACAAACAGGTATGGAAATACTTTTTTCCAGAGAGGAACCGGAGAGGAGAGAAGCTCAACTAATTTGTCAGTTAATGGTTTTGTTCTTTTGGGGTACAAGCATACACTGCTAGGAAAAATGCTACTCTGAAAGGAAAAGAAATTAATTCAAGTCCTAGGATTTGTTGACTAAGAGGAAAAAAAAAAAAGGCAAAATGTCTTTAATGTACTTTCATGTCACTGAGGCAAGTATGGATTAACATTTCTGAAATCCTTTTGCACATTTTTTTTTTCACGAATAGTGTTGATTTGTTTTATTTTTTTTCAAGGGCAATAAAACTCTGACATTCATTCAAGGCTTAGTGCAGCCATAACTAGAGATTAACGCGCTGGCTACTTCATCTTCATCCTGTCATCTCTCTGCTGCTTTCTGGGAAAAGCAGGCTGACATGGTTATTAAATCTGGCAGCTGTGTTGTATGCACATGGGAAGCAAGTAGAGCACAGCATATAGAAAATGAGTAGCTTTCAGATAGCAGCCTTCATTTCACTGCTGCAAGACTTGAAAGGCAGCCTAAAAAGCTCTTTCTCTTCTTTATAATCACCAGTCGCTGGATCAGTGCGCAAATATCACAAATACAGTTGCAAATGTAAGTATTCCTTGCCTGTGTGGTGCTTTCAGATGGCTAATTAAGGTTTCTGCCTTGGTGTTCTGCTTGAAAAAGCACAGAGATGAAAGCTGAAAACATCCTGACAGGGAAAGCTTCTCTGCAGTATTGTTCTGGCTTTCAGTGGAAGAGCTGCTGAGGAAAAGGGATGCATGAAAGCTTTCCCGAACAAATAGTTTGCAGTTGTGTTTGTTGATTTTTTTTTTTTGCTTGCCATGTTGTCTGTGAGGGGAGAAGTCCAGCAAATGCAGGAGGTACTTACAGAGAGATGTTTTTCCGCTTAGATTAGATAATCTTAGATATACAGCAAGAAAGATACTTCAGCAGTAATAGATGGTTTGTGAGCACGTGGAAGAAAAATTTTCCGTGGTATTTTTCACCTGGAATCTTTTCTTTAAAAATCCATAAATGCAGACCCGGACTTCTCATTAAGAAACTCGACAATACCTTATTATCAGAAGCGCAAACAAATAGTCATCATAAGGGGCACCAGTAAGTCTGCATCTGACCTGATAAGAACAATGAGCATAGCACGGTGAGCAATGCATGTTTTTCACCCATCTCACTCTGTCTGTACATGAAATGATCTTTATCTGCTACGGTGGCATCAAGACAGGATAGTAAGGTGGTTGGGAAGCAGTGGAGCTGAAGGTATCTCAGTGTTGTGGTGATACTGTAAGGAAGAAAATTGATGCTTGTCAGTGTATTTTTGGTCTCATAGCACTGAAGAAGCAGTACATTGGTTTTTATTCTCCTTTCTAATTCAAAGCTTCTATATTGCCATTGTCCTGGTGAGTCTATTGCTAGTGAATTCTTACTGTGCTGTGAATGAAATCTGCTTCTTGAAAACAGCCTGTGATCAGTACCAAGTATAAATGTCAGATAATTGCACAAGAAATGCAGGCTGTAGCTAGTTTGTTTCTGTTGCTGTGTCATGTTTCTTGCTTTATTTACAGGTTTTGTTGTTTCTTGGGGACCGTTGGTACTATCAGCTTTTCATGAGCCATGTTGAAATGTCATTTTCACAGTTAACAGGTGACTGCCATTAAGTGACTAGGGAGAGAATATGTGTGTTGTTTGCTGCAATAGAGGACTAAACATATCCATGGTATAACCCCCTTGATAATGCTGCTATAACACAGGTAGCTGATTACTCTGTTGAGTTTATAAGCTGCTTTTGAAATACTTCAGCCTCATTTTACAGATGTATATGTATAAATGCCAGTCTTCACTGTAGCAAGTAAAAGCTGATTTTGAAGCTTCCCTTTCCTTCCTCTTGTCTTCTTTTTCCCCTCATAGACATAAATTCATAGCTTCCCTGAAACTTAGCTGTTAAAATGGTCCTTTTTGATGACAGCTGTGAAGCTAAGCTTCCCAAGCCTGAGTGGCAGCCAGCCAGCTGCTGAGACAAGTGGTGACCTTTCAGGACAATGTCTCTCACAAAAATGTCAAAATATTAAAATGGCAGACATCAAATGTCATGTGCGTGGGGAAGGGTAGTTATCTGGCAGGCTTTCAGCTGAAGACAGTTAATCCACTGCCTGTTTGGATTATACATTGAAAGCCCCTGCCTAAGTCTCTAAAATAGAGAGAAATTATTCTGTGTCCTGAATAATTTCAGAAGTTTTTCTGGGAAGATTTGGGACATGGATGGAAAATTTCAGAGGTGTTTTATTTAAAATCTGCTCAGGCATCTTCCTGACAGATATCCAGAAAAGCAGATTTTGGCCTTTAATTTTGCTCTTTACATCATATACCAGGTTTCCTCAAATCTCTTACCCAGAATGTAAATGGATCCTGATGAAGCTTAAGTGCAGTTCATTGATGTGCACAGGATGCTGAAATTCTGACAGCATGTGCACTGACTTTTTAGACGTATGCTCACTGAATACTAAACAATCCCCTGCAGTTCTTGGTGCTGCAGCCCTGAGCTGAAATCTCATTTGCTATTACATGCATTGATGCTTTGTAACTTTCTCTGAAGGCACTGAGGTGTGAGAGTTCCCGTGCTCGCTGGTGTGTCAGATTCTCAGATACCTTTACCCCTGGTAACAGATCAGTGACACTGATAGGCTGCCTCATTGGTTTCAGCTCTGCTGCATAAATATTTCTGGGAGGTGTGAAACTGCCTGATGCTTTACCTTGGCCAGTAGGAAAGCCGAGCAGCGTGCATGGCTGATCAGGGAACAAACCTGTTCACCTTGTGGTTGACCTCTCTTGAGACTAGGAAGGGGTATACCAGTGACTGCACCAGACCAGTCTTGTCCAGCCGGTTTGCAACTGGCCACAATTCAAGAGAATTCTCAATATTCCCCGTGCAAAGCACAGAGTGAGCTGCCAACATAGATAACCCCTGCAAAGCTTTAAATATTTAGATTTAATAGTGCCAAATCCATTGTTACTTACCAAGATGCCTTACCAAGATGCTGAAAAGGAAAACAGTCTCTTCTAGTATTTCTTACCCTTTTTCTTTCCCTTTCAAGACAGGAGTTCTGTGTCACTCCAAGTTTTTTCTCTTACTACAAGCAAGCATCTTTTTGTAATTTCGTTTTAGTGTTCTTCACTTCTACTCATAGAGGAAGTGTTTCCTGTCCTCTCAGCCCTTTAAAACTGGGAACACTGCTTCCCACGATCCCTTTCTCTCTACTGTAGTCATAGGAAAAGCTAAGTATCCATGTTGGTCTTTTCTTTCCAGTTAGTATTTTATGACCACTCCTCCTTTCTCCTAATTCCCTACAAGAAGAATTCTGAGGCAAATGAACTAGGTAAGAACAAATTCCCATGAAGATCTTACAGTAATTAATCCTTCCTCCTTCCCTTCCTTTCTCCTTTCCCTTGTCTTCAAATTTTTATCTGCTTTTACACAAACATTTCTGTTATTTGAGAATTACTAAGATGACTAAAAAATCTGTTTGGAAGAACAACATTATGCTCATCCAGTTGAGGAATAAAAAGGTAACTGAGGCATCAGTTAATGTAACTTAGCTCAGATACCTAGGCAGAGTTTTGGATTTTGATTTTCAAACGGCAAACCACATGTAGGCCCAATCTATTTAATCATCTGATAATATTAAAGAAAAAAATAAATAGGGATGCTGCTGTTTTCTGTGGGCTTTGCTTGAAGAAAAAAATCTGAGGAAAAATAACTGTAGCAGTGGTAATTTCTTTTAGATCAGATTATACAGGAGTTGGTTGCCTCCTAAGAACTGTGCAGTGTCAGATTGATTCAGTGCAGTTCATTAAACATCCATCAGTATACCTCATATGAAATTCTGACTTTCACCAATGGCATTATCATTTTATTCTGCATTTATATTATTAATACTCTTCACTATTTCTGCTGCATCTAGGAATACCTTTTTTTTTGTCACTGTGCTAGGTATTGTATAGAAACAGAAGGTAATCCTTGTCCCCAGACTGCTTACAAGCTCTATTACAAATAAATCGAAACCTTCTTTGCACACACTTATTACCTTTCTTGTTTGGCTCTTTAGCTGAATTCAGAACACAGATGTCAGTACTGTGTTCTCTGAATTGGTCTTCAGGATACCAGACTTTGCTTAGACAAGGGCTTATAATTGCACGTAATTAAACTTAGGGAATGGCATACACTTACTGTGACCTTATTTTAAAGCTGTCTTACTGATTCACTTGAAGTATCTCCCTTAGGCTGTTAGTGTTTAGCTATTAAGCTAATGAAGTATATTAATTGAAAGTAACTCAACTGACCAAAACATGACTATAATTACAAAATAGTTGTGGATCGCCAACAAAGATTTCCCTTAAAATCGTTAAGACACTATTGCCAATTACTAAGTTAATAAGGTTCATGATAAACTTAATTACTAAGGTAGTAATATTCATTATTAAGTTTAATGAAGTATGTTTACTTCTAGTTATTTACAGAACTTAAATTTCAGTGTTGATTATTTACATGAAAAAGCAGCAGCATGACACATGACCATCAGACACTAATTGACTCATGGACGATGTACTGTGATTTGAGGTGGACAGTGGGGATCACAATATGGGTGAAATGAGAGTCTCACAGATGAGAGTCTTCATCTGCATTTTCTATAAGACAAAATTTTCCCATCCTTCTACTCCTTATCCATCTTACAAGTAGATTTCAGGAGCAATCACACTTCTGTTGACATCACCTTTTCTGCTACCTTTTGTTTGAATGATCATGGTGTAAGGTATACAGTAGTTTTTATACTCATAAACTAGGACTAAACTGCCATCTGAAATCAGTCAGGACAACTCTCTAGTTCACAAAGCCCCATTATAATACACTATCCCATGCTGAAGGTATTTCATGTGTTCAGTTTGTACACTCGTCAGATCATCTTTCAGAAGCAAGGCTATAGCGTGTGAATACAAGCTATAACTTAACTGAGCAAGGTAACCAACATATCTGAGCCAAATGGCATAATTATTCTTTCTGGAAATGTATATTGCACAAACCGCTATGATTCTAAGTGCTGTTTTTATTTTGAGGTGATAAACCTAGTTGTATATGCAGGAATAAAAAATCTGAAGGATCCCAGAGGGCCAAATCGCAGTTGAAAAGATATTGTACCTTGAATTTCCCAGGATTTTAAAATTTCACTTTGAAACTATACTTTGTGATATCTCTTTTTGCATTGACACTGCAACTTGTATCACTTTAGTGACATATTAAAAACTAAATTTAAATTTATTCCGACAGTGTCACTGTTGTCCCTTCCATAAAGGAGTTGAAAGGATCTATGCAAATGCAAGCTAACAAAGATGAAGGGCTGTTGTACTCCTCAAGTGACTTTTTTTTCATGCAGGGAATGATGAATAAAAGTCTGAAAGATTATTTGCAAGCATGCAATTAATCATAAATCCAGCTTGATCCGGAAGGATAAAATAGTAGTTTATCAATCTGGTTAGCTAGTACTTTGAAAGGATTTTGCAGAACTCATTAGGTCAGGAATATTAAGATGGGTGCCTCTTTTCTTATGAGACAATAATGTGATTCCCAAAGGGATAAGCTAGAAGGTCAAACAGAAAACGATTTATCCTCAGGAATGATATGGATTACTGTTAAGAGCATTCTGAAATCCTGTCCTATCATTCATTTATTTCAAAGCATTCCTAAAAGTGATGGCCTAATTTTAAAGACAGTAAGTCAGAAATAACCAAATCACTAAAGCTTGTTTGTCTTTTAGAAACATGGGTTGTCTTAATTTAAAAGCTTCAGTACTTTTGAGTCTCCTTTACCTATCTAGGGGAGCAATTGAAAAAAAGTTAGAGACCTTTTCTATTCCCCGCCCCCCTTCAATTCAGTGGAAATCCACTCACGTAAGGGCCCTTTTTAATAAATTACAGAGTTTGCAGACTGATATTGAGCTACCTCTGTTGAATACCTTGTAATGAACAAGCTTCCGTTCTTCTTTGGAAACAGTTTCACTGAAATAAGTGGTTTTGGCAGAATGCAGAGTAGTAGATCCTGCTGGATGCCTTAGCTAGGTTTTTGAAAGAGGAGGTTGACATCAACTCCCTTGGCATTCTGAGCATTGCCCTACTGACATACCTGTAATCCATAGGTTGGCATAGATTTGTTACAGTATGTAACAGATTTTAAATTAGTCAGTAGTAACTGCTGTGTAAAAGTAAAGCAATGAGGCTGAAAATTGGTTAAAGAATTAGATAACTAATGCCCAAATTATTTTAGTGTATTTGGAGTTCCCAGGACAATATACTTACTAACCTTGGGCCAAGACATAGCCATCCGAAAAGTGAATGCAACTCATAGTGCATATTCCCACAGCAAAATTTTACCCCCAAATGGGCTTCCAACCATCAGTGTCCCTCCTAAATGTAATGGCCAAAATACTCTTTTTCTCTATAAAATTAAGATTGTATGCTTTAAAATGAGAAATGGAGAATTTGTTCAGCTTTTCTTTTGTTTTTAAGAATATGTTGAGAGTTAACATAGTGAAGCTTGTAACATAGATGCCATGTATAATGCTTATAATGAATAACATGCTATGACATCAAAGGTCTTCTAGGAATCAGTAACTGTTGATGAGAAAATAAGTCATTATTTTCACTGTAATTATCAGGAGACATGTGATGGTTTGGTTTGGTTCTGACCTTGATTGTTCATGCACTGAAATAATAATTGCAGTTAATTCCTTCTTTTCTCTACATGTTCATTGCTCGTTCAGCATTAGAGAGTATAGGTAGAGGAGGACCACCACGTAAAACACTTCTGTTTCTTGGGAAGTATGAGTTTTGTCCTTTTGGGGCAACAAAAGGCCTCACCACTGGCTTACGCTAATGCTTTTTAAAAATGGTTCTGTCTTTAAAATGTTTTCTGAAAGATTTTTCTTTGCTTTATTCTTGAAGATGTGAGGGCAGATAGATACATCTGATTGCAAGTGCTATGGAGAGCAGAAAGAAGAAAGCTCTTTTTGATGCTCCTTGATCCTCAGCCAGCTAACCCTAGGAGAAGTCAGTGCTGATGTTATGATTTATGGAGCTGGGAAAAAAAAGCTTAGATCCTTGAGCAGCAGAGACCCCACACTACTCTGACCCTATCATCTGGAAAGCATTTTCCTATAAATATTCTCCCCCTCTGTTTGTCATTGAGGAAAGTTTGAGTGTTGTCAGAGCAACAAGTGGTACAATATCACTCTGTCATCTGTGCTTCTGGTGAACTATCTAAATAAAGGTGTTAATAGAGTGCCTTTATAAAGAGATCCCTTCAGCTGATTGCTTTAATCAGGTATGGGGATTACAAGTAGATATAGGGCTGCCTATCACACTGGCAGTGCAATTCTCTAGGTCAGTGGGTCGCTGTCTCTTCACAGGACTATTTGTCAGTGGCTCTGTGTACATACCATAGTCCATAGTAGTTTGTTTATCTACTGAATCAGAATAGATGCTCAAATCGCACAACTTCCATGAAGGAGGAATTGACAAAGAGTGCAGCTGGGGTGAGGATGGTACAAGAAACTCCATCCATCATTCTCCAAAAGGCACAATGAATGGCTTAATTGTTGCTGCTAACAATTGTTGGCCATTTTATTTGCTATAGCCAAAGTATGATCCCACTAAGAGCCAGCTTGGAGAAATACAGTGACAGGGCAGTCTCTTTGCTCTGTTCACTTGGCATCGTTCACTGAATAGATTTCACTGGCTCTATCTGGACCAAGACCTTCCACTATTTCTCACCTGCGAAGCATGCTTCTTGACCATAGGAAGGTTTTGAGCTGTCTAACATAGTTGTAATTAGGAAGGAACAGCCCTGACAGTGAGGAAATAGTACAGTATTCAATAAAACCAGCATTATTTCATAGTGGGGAGTTTTTGTAAGAAGTATGTCTTCTGAGAGAGCTGCCCATGAGAATACTTATCCTCATAGCAGAGTTTCCTTCAGTGCCTTGTGAATTTAGTTTATCATCTTTCATTGAACTGGATTGGATGTGTCTGGTTTAATATCATTGTCTGCTGCAAGGCTTGTATTTAAGGGGTGCTACACAAACACTAGGAAAGGACAGAAAGCAAGCTGCCTGTGTCACAAAAAAATTCATCTCCCAAGTGAGTATACATTGGGTCACAGTGAGGTTAATGTACATATTTGTGTGATGTTAAAAAAGTCACTGTCTGGATTAAAGCCTCTCCCTATTGTTTAGTATTCAGGCTCCTACTGAAAAGCTGAGGATTTTCATAGTTCTCACATAAAGACACTGGATTTTCTGTCATGCAAAGCAATCTGATTTTTCTTAATCTTGTTCTCAGAAATAATTGTTTTGGCTGATTTTTTTTTAATGAGGCAAACACCGAGTATGAAAAATTTCATACTAGCCACTAAAGGCTGTTAATCTATTAACAGCTGAAATAGGGTCACTTAATGGAGAAATATAAAATTACCATGCTTATAGATTACAGTATTAAAATGCACTAAAAATGCACAATTGACAACAAAAGTCTGCTGTGGGCAAACATCATGGCATTCGGTACCTCTGTGTAGCAAGGAGGTTCCTAAGTATGGCTGTAACAAGATTTCTTAGAAGAAAACCCTGAATGGTAATTATTTTCTGTTGATGATGGTATTAAATATCTCTCTGGGTTCTTCCTCTTCTAAAAAGTGATACTGGAACTTGCTGTAGAGTCTGAAATTACCATGGGTGAGGAAGGAAGTGAAAGGAAAAAAGACTGGACTATCTTCAGTTTCACTTTTTGAAATGCTACTGAGAGCGTTTAACTTTTTCCCTCATTCACAAGTTAAACAGATTTTTGAATCTGCAGAGTATTTCCTTTTCAGAATGCATGTGACTTGTTATTCTGTATTGTGGACACTAATGTTCTTGAGTCCTCAGGAATATCAAGGGATTTGCATGTGTTTGGTTTTAGGCATCATCATATCTATGGATGGATATGATGGGATGGATTAAAGATAAGCTTCTTTTCTGGCTCACTTGTGCTTTTTGCTGTCTTTCACCTGTCCTTAAAATGACCAAGAAATACAGCTTTAAAATAACTGCATTAATCTGAACAATTGCTGAATTTTTCAATTTTCCATTGCAATAATCATTACCTCCTTCTGTGAGGTCTCTCTCAGCTTGAGCTTCAGTCAGAAAGCAACCAAGAGCAAACAACAATACTTTCAATGCAAGAAGCCTCCTTTAAATGTGCCACATTGCTGACCTTGACAAGCACGCAGAAAAGCACAAGTGAATGCACACAAACTTTCAAGGCCTGCTGTTCATCCAGACCCTGGGTACTACACAGTATTACCTCACACAGATTTTGTTCCTTGCATGCAAATAGAGTCACAGTGTGTGAGCTATAATTTAATCCATGTTGTAGCCTTGGGTCAACACAAAGGCCCTGGTGGAGCACCGTGTTGCAGTCAGGCAGCTCTGGCTGTTTTAACGGAATCAGGGGATCCTTGCTCAAGAAATGAGGCAGAATAGTCATTACTTTTAGAGCAATGAGATGAATGGATGCTGGAAAAAGTGGTGCTTTTTTTCATAAAACGATCTGTTAAATTGGAAAAAACTCCAGACGGGCATGGAACTGATTTCACATTACTATAAAAATATCATAGTGATGCTGGATGCAGGTTACAGAGATTATAGTTTTATTTCATGCTACATAGCTTTAGGAAACCCTTATTAATTTAGATAGCATTGGCATTGCTTTTGCATATACATTTTTATTTATTTGCTTGAGCTAGAATATACAGTATCTCCAAGCTTCTTTGCTGGCTAGGTAATATTTCAAAAGACTTTAAGTTCCTTCTCCCCAGTTAACATTTGCAAGAAACATATCGAGAAATACTTTGTTAAAAAAAAAAAGATTGGTTGATTTTATGCTCACATTGAATAAATAATTAAATGTTATATCCTTTATACTTTCATACTAATTATATGTTCTTGTATAGCTTTCTCCCTGTAATTTACAGTTGCTATATAAACATACAGTCTCATACAAATACTTTCTTATGGAGAATTTGTTTTGAATGTGTAGAACTCCTAAGAAAATATGTATTTCTGAAGAATTTCAGCATTCCATGAATTCCCTTTCTTTTCAAATCAGTGAGCGCATATTGAACAGAACTCCATCCTTTTGGTATGCATTAGTTTTGTAGGTTTGCTTGAATTTTGGAGACCATATAGAAATTTGTGGTAGGTACTATCACTCTGAAGTGAGCCATTTGTCTGTAGACTTCTTTGTTGTTGTTCTTGCCTTTAATTAGAACCTTTGTACACTCAGTCTGCTGATATTGTCTGTTATTCATTCTTACCCAGGTTCTTAATATGTGCGATTGACTGAAGAATTATTCTAGGATTATTTTGACCCCCAGTCCAGTTTTCTTAGGCTGGTGTAAAATGGCATGGTGTAATTAAATCCAGACGTGGGGGTGGTTTGGTTCTCATTACATGACAGGTTTAGCCATGTGCCACTTGATTCAAGGGGACTTTTATATTTTAATTGAGTTCTCCTGCATGGCTGAGGATTGTATTATCTTTAATGTTAAGGTCTTCTTTCCCTCTCCTGCTGCTCAGAATACCTTTCTAACAGAGCTTTGCTTGAGAACTAGTATGTCCCTGTTTTTACAGGGGGATAGGTAATCACGAGGAAGTTGACTTGAGAGCACCTGGAATTCATTAAAATTCCTCTTACTAGCCTGTTATATGAGGATGCCGAAAACTTGGACTGTTGTGTTTGCTTGCAGACTTATACAGCACACACCACCATCTCTTTGGATTTCTTTATCCAAATGAATGATTCTGACCTTTGTTGTGCCTCTGCAGTTTCAAGCATTTAAATTACTTAGGTGTTTCTGCATGGTCGGTAATGGACACACTTTCTCTAGGCTTTTTCTGCTGGGTAGAAAGGGGATGTAGAAGTAAGTTGGGTATAGCATTTTTTTTTGGTATCCCACTCACTCCTACTCAGCAACTAGGCGTAAAATGCATCGGTAGTCTCATTCAAGGAGAGGTAAACTCCTGATCCACATTGGGAGAGAGGAGGGACAAGTCACATCTGCACCATTGGGCACAGAACACTCTGGCCATTATTTAGGGGGTGTGTATGTGTGAAGGGAGTTAATTCCTTTTAGTTCCTGGATAAATCCATGACTGACCTCATTGATGTGACAGTGAAATCAGCGGGAGTTCTCATATGCTTGACAGAAAGGCATGTATTAAAGTGCTTTCTTTGAACCAAGGTCACTGCATTGCTAATCTGAGCATTTTTCCTGTGATGGGCAAATCCCTCTTGGTCTCTGAGCATCCTTTGCTCTTGTTGATGCAGAAATTTGGTTCTGTGCCAAGGAAACAAGTGGAATATTTACTGCTGAGTTCACAATGAATAGGGTTTCTTATGGGAGCAGGAATCACAGCTATCTTGAAGGCAGTCTTCTAATTAATGCTGTCTGCTTGTTGTATAACAGCCAGGTCTTCACAAAAGAGTTCTTTTGGATATTTCCCTTGAGTTCTTCTGTGTGAGCAAGAACATCTCAGCCCACAGAGAAGTGCAGGAAACTGGAGAGGCAATTTCTTTTTCTTTGTGAGCAAGCCCACATTGTAAAGGACATACCTAATAAGGAACTTGTCAGTTCCAAAGATACTGCTGGAAATGTTTATACTGTTATATAGGAAAGCATTCCTTGGAGACAAGTCATCTTGCAATTTGAAATTAGGGTGGATGTGTGTGCTGCTGTGTCTGTGGCTCTTTTTTGGCTCTCTTTGTCTGCATACCTGACACTCTGAATGTAGGTCTGCTCCAAAGCCAAAGCATTTGTCCTTCTGAAATATTTTTTTGGACTCTAAACCTAATCAGAGATAAGGGGTGTTTCAGCACTGTTTGCAAAACCCCTCTAGAAGTGCATTAATCACCCCATAACAACAGTGGAATTTAAATGTTGTGTCTAGATTAATTCACAGAATTTAACTGAGAAATGCCTGTAGTGTAGTATAGCAAGGCTTAAAGTAGCTTATAGCCAGCTTGGATATAGAAGCCAGTTATGGCAGCATGGTCCCCAAGACAGGCTAATTTGCTTTGCTTCTTGACTGAGTTCTCTCCTACTTTAACAGCACATACATTGGATGGCTATTATAGAGGTAGCTTTGATACTTCTTGCTACCTTGCTGTCACAGTTCCGTCTAGAAAAACCTTAAGGCTCAAAAACTCTGACTACCAGGTGAGATGGGAACTGAGGCCATTAGTCTGCAAGTAAGGTAGAGCACAACTGAATGGGGAATGAAGGGCATGTGCAAAGAGTAGTTTGCACTTGAAAGGCTTCCTCTGAACTCTGTGGCAGTTGAGGCCTGTGAACGATCTCTCACCAGAACATGGGACACAAAGAAGCTAGGGAGAAAACTTGCAGAGATGGACTTCAAACTTGTAGGTTTACTGTGCTTTACAGTGCCAAAGTCAATCTTTACCCACAGTGCATGTATTTTTGGAGGTGCATCTCCTTTTATTAGTGTATTTGTGTTGTGCTTGGAATGAGTGATCTCCAAAGTGGTAGGAAATTTAAAAATCTTGCCAAAGTAGTTATCCTGTTTATTTGCTTTCAAAGGATATATTTCTTAAGTCAATAGTGAAAATAATAACAGTTCGTATGTCTGAAATGTCTTCAGTGAGAGCTTCAAAGAACTGTAAATGTATCCACACAGAACTTCTGTGACATAGGTAGGACATAATATTACTGTTTTACAAAGGGATATAAAAAATGAAATCACTAGTGCAGATCTAACTAGAACACCAGTGATAGTCATGACAGCTGTTGACGTACATCAGCTGTATAACCCTTGTTTCTTTCCACACAGCTCTTAATGCTGTAATTGTGTTTTTAGTTACAGTTACAATTTGATAATACTCTGCTGCTTTTCCACTCCTATGGTGAAGTGGAAAAGCATGCTATGAAGCAAAGAAGCAGGTCTCTGTGTTCAGTGTGGTGTTATTTACACTATTAAGTTGCAGTGGGTA
This sequence comes from Struthidea cinerea, assembly GCA_013397865.1. NCBI lineage: Eukaryota > Metazoa > Chordata > Aves > Passeriformes > Corcoracidae > Struthidea > Struthidea cinerea. The sequence continues at coordinate 1,762,367 of VZTI01005197.1, read as the reverse complement.
TCTCTGTTTGATCTGATCCTTGGTGTGACATTACCGATGAGGCTGACGGAAGCATTCTCTCTTGAAGACAGGCAGATTCTGGATGGAAAGCTGGCACATTAGGGGGAGATTCCAGCAGTTGTTCAGTAGTGCAGGAAGGAGTAGTCGTAAGCCTGATCTTTCTGTGTAGAGAGCCATGAAAAGAGATGCTGACAGCAGTTGTTTCACTTAAGCCATTTGGAGCACAGAGATAGGTCCTATAGTCTATGTGGCCTCCAGGGGTTAGACACATCCCCAGAGTCTCTTCTGCCATTTGCTACACCTCAGGAGGCACCACCAAAGGGTTAAATAGTTCCACAGTGTGTCACTTGCTCTCCAATTAGGAAGTGGTCCAAGAGCTCAAAGTTCAAAATACACATGGTCTGAGCTGGGACTAAGCCCAAGTTCCCACTGACTGCAGTCTCATATGTTAGTGTGGTGCATCTGCACACAATCTCTTCCCCTTCCCATTTCTGCCATTTGTTTTCCTTTTTAACAGAAAAATGAGACATTTCAGCTACACAGTTTTGCTTCTTTTGTCACTATCTGAAGTCTTCCATTGCTTGAGCCTAGTGTGTTTTCTGAGAATAACTTGTAAACCCCTTTATAACTGAGAGCAGGCCAGTAAAACATGACAAAAATCTTCTCACTCCACTCCATTCTGCAGCATCCGTGGCTTCTGCTGGAGAACCAGGGCAGGTCTCCTCCCAGCAGCAACGTAGATATGAACTGGTCAGGATGAGCCTCAGGGAGCCTGAGGTTCCTTCTTGGTCCCAAAGGGCAATACAAAGAACAGGCAAAATAGCATCCAGCTGAGCTTGTTTTGAGACGAAAGGGCAGAGTGAAGATGGGCTGAGGCCACAAAATGGTAAAAAGCCAGTTTTAGAAAGCAAACAATAAATAGTAGAAGCCAGATGCATGGGTGGTAATATGAAAGGGGCAGAGTCAAAATGTTACCCATGGAGCCTGCAAATGAGGGAGTGGGCAAAGTTCTGCTGAATCACAGAATCTAGAATATGCTGAGCTGGAAGGGACACATCAGCTTTTGGGATCTTGTGTTAAGAGTGGCATGGGTTTGGGGGTCATGGTTTTAAGTTTCACCCCAGAATAGATGGTAGCTTCTGGGGATGACAGCCATATTTTGCATATGAAAAAGAAGGTAGTGATTCTGATCACCACCTTTTTCCCTCTCCATCTTCAGCCACATGTGTTTACTGTTTCCCTCCACTGGCTCTTGGGGTGCTTAACATGGCAGGGATATGAGTCAGATCATTAACCTGTCTGAAAAACATATCCAGCAAGACACATTTGGTCTGTGAGCTTTCACACTGTTCCTGGAACACATGTGAGAGGAGGTCTGTGCAGCTGGGAATGGTGGTAAAGAGAAGGGGATGATGACCTTTTTGGTGAAAGTAAGTTATTAAATCAGCTTGGCCATCACACTTAGCTGGTGCCTGGGTTGGTATTGTTGGCAGTGCTGGTAACAATTTTCCTGCATCATACAAGGCTTAAGGACAAAGAGGGAGCTTCATCCTTGGCATAATGCTGTGAGTAGAGTCACAGGAGTTGTACCCAGGGTGACTTTGTCTAAAGTGTGCCTTTTCAACAAAGTCCACTAAATCAGCTCATTCTTGCTCTCTCTTTTGTTTCTTTATTTGTGGCTACACTGAATTAGCATCTTAAATAAATTTCCATGGGAATCAGAGATGCAATAGCTAGCTTGCTTTCTCTTGTGCATCTACAAACAGTCTTTTCATAGCAGTCTTTTCACAATCTCATGTACAGTGTTTGGGCACTTGATCCATATCCATCAAGGGCTTTTCATGCCTATCCTGTTCCATAAAAAATCTAACAGCATAAGGTGCACAACATTCAGTATATAGTTGATGGTAGAAGACTTGTAGCCCATATATTTTATGTACACGGAGGAAACATCGCTCTTTCTGGAGTGACTTTTTGCCTATTCACATTGTTTCTCCTCTCATTCCAATACATTGTTTCTATATTTTGTGACACGTAGATTGTAGAAAAGAAAGAAAAACAGGTAATTTGATTTGATGAAGCAGGGCATTCTCTGCATAGAAGACAAGGTAAGAAAAGAGACCTTTGTAGGAAGAGAGAAAGCTGAAAAGCCAGGCCTTGTGATGAAGAGAGCTGTGGGAGTCGATCAGTAAGAAAGGAGAAACTCTGAAACGGCCTTGGAGCTCAGGACATGAAAGCATGGCATTCATGGAGGTGTAGGCAATGTGGCTGTGGTATGGAACAAAAGATTACCTCAGCTGCTGAATTTTTTGTGGAAAACAATGAAGGTGCATTGGGAATAAGATCAAGGCTCAATAATCAAAATAATTAAAGTAATCAAATACTGTGATCACACGGTGGAGCTGGGCAGAGATTTACAGGTTAAAAATACTAGAAGAGAGCTCTGGTAAAATAATGGTGTTGGTGTGGATAGCACAGACGAAGTAAGAAATCTGGGCAAAAGTAGAGGCAGTGTATGTTATGTACTGGATGGCAGCTGATGGAGCTGTGCAATTGCATCAGAATCTGAGATGTCATTGAAGAACGTGCCTAGTACGTCTCCCTGTGAAGAAAAACTTGCAAACGTGACCCCAGCACGTTGTGATGCAGTGCTTTGTGCCAGAACTCTCGTGCAGCCTGTCAGCAGGAGCTGGAGAGCTGCGATATGCCCGCCCATCTGAACGAGGTGCTAGCTCCAGCATCTGCTTCTGCAGGGAGTTTGGCTCCTTTGTCAAAGGAGAGGGGGAGAGAAACGACTTGTGCCAAGACTACACGGAATGTAATGTGATTGGACTGCTTTAATTTGACCCCAGAAAAGGATCTTAAAATTAGGAGCTGTCAGGGCATTTAATACAATATGCCTAAAACACAGGGTGAAATATGGGACTGGAGAAAAGCAGAAAGCTGAAAAATATAAATGGATGCTTGTAAATCACTGACATAAAGTGGTACAGGAGCCTGCACAAGCAAATAGTAAAAGCTGGATAGAATATAACAAGAAGTAGGGTGCCTTCAGGAGTGCAAGAGAGGGAGGAGTAGATGCTGAGAGAAAAATTAATCAGAAAGGTCAGAGAAAAAACAGTGAAAGCCAAAAAGATGGCATGGTTTTTAAGGAGGATTTTAGTTATTTCCAAAGCAAAAAAGAGCTCAAAGAGCCTGAGGCTTGAAGCACAAAGCATGGTATTTATGTAGGGAGCTATTATAAAATACTTGATGTGACAGATTTTGGTGGCAGACAGGCCTCACAGCCAAACTAGAGGCATAAGAAAATAGGACAGAGCTGGGTTGAAATGGGACCAGCAGCTGTAAGCAGGGTATTCAATTAACTAGGAACAATTCAGTTCAAACAACAAAGGAGAGAGGAACTTGGGCAGACAGGTGGAATCATAGATGGCTGAGGCAAGATCAGAAGAAGCTTATATTTCAGGGAATGTTCACTCCATGCAATACCTCTTTTGTCTCTGTGTTAAGATTGGTAAACTGACAGAGAAGCATTTACTTTTGTGCTACATTACCTTTCCTTGAATGATGGGGGGACGGACAAGGAGGGCACAGTGTGATGCTGAAGGGAAGGGAGACTTAACACCTCCACTTTTGACAGCAATAACTTGCTAGATCAACTTGGTTGTCTCACAGAACCTTACCCTAAGGTGCCTCTGTTGTGACACTGCTCTTTCGGGGAGATCAGGACCAAAAGAATAAGCAGTTAAGATGGAGGCGAAGAGAAGCAATCATAGGAGGATCAATGAAGGTTGAGGGGTCAGGTCAAGAAGGTCAGGGTAAGACATTTGTGACAGAGAAGTGAGAAATGCCACTGTCAGCAAATAAAGCAGATAAAGCATGTTAGGAAGGATGAAAATAAGAAAAAGGATGGAGAGAATTAAAATTGGAGACTTTGCAAGTGAAACTTCTAGGCAGTGAATATGAACTAAATTTAATTTGGAGGTCTTTTGTGTGTTTGTATGTTTGGTAGACCTAAAAGAAACAGTGCACTGGAGGTGCCTGCAGGCTCCCTAAAAGTGTTTGTATGAATACACAGCAAATACGTGCTTTTCCTGAAGTGATCTATTGATTTTTGTTTTCCCTTCCACCTTAAGCATTTTAATGCCTAGCAGTAAACCGTCAAGCCCTAGCCCTTCCCAGTCAGCCCCTCTTGTTCCCCTGCTTAAGAATGAAACGCAGTATCTTGAACAACCAGAATGCGAAGAAGGGGCTAATCATTGGTTCGCATTGTGGCTGGCGGGGCAGGCCCGCCTCTTTGGCTTGTGCTGACAAGCTGTTTATGTTTGTGCACGGCCACCCTTTAACTCAGCCGCCCGATGGCCGTAATGGGACCAACTGTCTGAATGCTGCAGGGAGCTAAATCTTCTCATCAGAGGCACAGTGAATTTCAGCCCCTGATACTCCCGCCTGGACTCTATGGAACACTAGTAAGTAGCCTTCTGTCTTGTTGTGGCTTTTCTTATACGACTAAGGGCATGTTTTAGCAAGGCAGGTAGGTGCTGTCATTCAGAGAGGCAGCTATGAAAGCATTTTCCTCTGTCTGAAGTAAAAGAGCAGCTGCTTTGTATGCAGTGTCATGACTGCAAGGACCACGCGATTTCAATCTCAAATGAGACCTTCCTGGGAGGCAAAAGGGAAGAAGTTAATAAAGACAAAACCCATTTAAACTTAGTAAGTTGTTGGGGTTTATATATATATACACACACACACACTCTTCATTTAGTCTGCATCTAGTTCTTATTTTTAGCTGCATTTCCAGTATTTGATCATCCAGGCTCATTTCAAACAGCAGCAGTTTTTGCAAGGTCATGAATAGTGTGGTTTGGAAAAGTGTGAAATGGCTGGAAATGAGGTAGGCTAAAATGAATGCTCCTCGAAAGGCTGATAGGTGCTGTCATATTTGAAGATACATGCCTAGCAGTAGAAAAAGAAAGTCGTGGTCAGAGATTTCAGGCTTCTTTATTGACTGCTGTTGGGAACTGTTCACAGCTCCACAGAGCAAAAGACTGCAGAGATGGAATGAGCGTGACTTCTTGCATCTTTAGTATGCCCTTTCTAATTTTCAGAATTTGAAATCAAATATTGCCTGTTTGGGCAGTATTCTTCAACTTACCACTGCACTGCATGTATTGATGGACTTTTTAGACTTTCTCTTTTATCATTTACATCAGCAAAGAAAGTGTTAATGTCCCTGTCAGAGCTGGCCACCATGCAGAATGACAGAAGTAGTCTGCTCCTGAAGTTTGGGCAAGTCTGTGTGTAGATTTCATGTGGTAACTGAGGCTCAGGCTGTGAGTTAAGACACCTGAGGGGTAGAAAGGTGGCTGTCACTGTAAATAAGCATGTTCATTATTCCTCTATTTAAAATCACAGGAAAGTAAGTTTCAATCAGATATTTATTAGCCTTGACTCATGCCAAAAAAAAACTGAAAGCAAATCCAAAGCAAGGCCTGATGCCATGTTCCTTTCAGCTTGTTTAGCTTGCCCCCTGTGGATGTACCCAACAGGGGGGATACCCTGGGGGTTGTGCCTTTGTCTCTGCTGTGCTGCTTGTGTTTTGGGGCTGTGCATAGCTTCTGCAGAAAGCCCTGAGGCAGTCTGGAAACTTTTGGCTCAACAGTCCTACTCACCTATAGGATCTTAATGACTGCATCATTCAATGACTTGTGGATTGTAGAGGGCCAGTCAAGCAATATTATGTTTAGAAAGCAGTGGTGAAGAGACAGCGAGACAGAAACTTCCTAATAAAACTGATCAAATTATAGGCAGCTGTTGTACTTAATACATATTAGGTGGGTCTTGATGCTGATGGTTGTTCAGCTCTGAGTCTGGGCCTTCTCTACAGCAGTACAGTGCATGTGTGGTAGTGTATGAATTAAAGCTAATTACAGCAAAAAGCTGCTTCTGTGCCAGGCTGTGAATACAAGCCAGAGTGTTTCAGTCAGTCGCGCTAAGCAGCAGATAGATACTAAGCCTTGACTAGTAAAGATGGAAATTAAATTGGTTTTTGTCTATAGATTAAGAAAGCAGGATCTCAGTACTTAAATGAAAGCCATGAGATACACCACACACCTAGGAGTTGTTGCTGTGCCCTCACAGTATATATTAGGAGTAATCAATATGCTTACCACATTGTCTGTCTCTTGACTAAAGAAAGAAATCCCTTGTGCATCACGAGCTCAGCACAACGTGGCTGGCTCTGAAGGGGCAGACTGTGCCTGTTTGATTTGCATCAGGGTAAACGGGCAGAAAATTAAAATTGGTTTTTTTTTCTCCCAGAGAGATAATTTTAAAGATGTATTTACAGGGCTTGCTAAAACAAGATGCTGAATCAACACCCTTCATAAAAGAACTGCTCTGAACTGAATAAGCTATAATTGCACTTTTTGATTCTGAGATGGTAGGCAGTTTGTGAAAACAAAGTTATTTACTAATACTCATTAACAAAGCTTTCAGATGGCCTGGAAGGCAGAGAAGCATATAATGCTCAATCTACAAAAGAGGGAGATAAAATCTGCAAGGAAGCTGGAAATAGAACTGCTTACTGCAATTCCTTTTCTTCCTCTGGTTCTGTAGGTTCACTTGCCACCACTTTCCTGTGGCTGAGTATTTAGTCTGCAGGCACATTTGTAATATAGCTATTATTCAGTTGTTCAGAACTTAATGAAAGGTATTAATTTGGGTTTGACTGAAACCCTGACCTCTTACCAATATTTCCCAAATATACTCATGGTTACCAGATTATTAGATCCACTATATTTCCCCTGCATTGCCCTTGAGGATGTCAGACCAGCTCCCAAAATGAATCAATATCTTGGGAAAGAAGAGCTCTCTAGATTACTGAGAATTTTGAGTTATTGCAGCTGCAATTCATGACATTGGGCATTTGAATTTTTACTGAAAGCAGAAGGCTTTAGGGGTACTTTTTGCATCAGGGTTTATTATTAGCAGGTGCTCTGCTGATGTGTCCTATGTACTTGACACACATCAATTAAGGTTATGATGAGGGAGAGCCTGTGAGTGAAATACTGCATGTGCCTCCCTCCCATCAGCTGTTTGAGTCTGACCAGGAAACTGAACTGCCAGGTAACAGGAAAAAGTCTGAGGGTCTGAAAGAAGCAATGACAGCCTTCTGTAAGGTTTGGATAGATTTCCTTGTAAAATCACTCACTATCAGAACTCAGGTCCCCATAGGGATAAAGGCTGAGATTTGCCTCCTCAGCCTCTTTTGATAAGTTGTCCTCTCTCTTAAATGTGATCCCTCTGACTGATATCCTCAGTTTCCACCCATGCCTATGAAAGCTTTTAAAATCTTTCATTGTGGCTTCTTTTTTTTGCTTTTTTCCAGGTCCCTTTTCCTAGGTATTCGATGCTAAGTAAGGGATGTTGTTGCCACTAAAGTGGAACATACTGGTTGGTTCTAAAAAAAATGAAAAATGCTAATCATGCAGCCTTTTCTATTAAAAAGAGCAGCAGGGCTGTAGTACCCAGATCTCACTCATACATTAAAAGCAGAGGGTCTTCTTCTAATGTGTGCATTTTATTTTGGTGGTGTTACCTGGAGAAGGTACTGCTCTTAACAAAGCAAAGGATTGCTAGGCAGGTTATGTGCAAAATTCACCCCAGGAGAATAAAGGAAGTCTCTCAACCAGGTATTTGCCACAGGTCTTGTTCTGTAGGGTGGCCTGCCTGAAATATAATGGAAAACTTGGGTCAAGACAGAGAGAAAAGGGATCACTTCCTACCTTTCTTGCCTGTGGCAGAGAGTGAATGGCAGTGACTAAGTTGTCTTCAGGTCTGTGCTGCCTTTAAATCACCAGTATCTACCAGTTTCCACAGGTTCCTTTGACTCCTCTCCCTCCTGTCTGATATATCTGGCTTCTATGCTAGCTAGCAATGCTGAAAGAAACAACTTTCAGTGGCATTCCAGAACTCACACTGGCTATGCTCTGCTCTTCTGCTGGGAAGATGTTTCCTTGGACTCCATTGGCAAGCCCTAAACTTTCTACTTACTTACTGGAATTACTGGTTTACAGAACAGGCTCTCTGCATTGCTACTTGGCTTCGATGGTGTGTAAAAGGCACAGTTGTGCAAACTACCTTCTTTTACGGTACATGCCCAGAAAGCAAATTATATCCTAATATGTGCTCAAGTAGGCAGGAAATATTATAGATGCCACTGTTTCTTCATCCGTGAAGAAGCTTTTAAATATTTCTGTTTCCTTCTTTTTGCCTGCGTAGTTGCCAAAGGTCTAAGAAAGCAGCAATTTTAGCTTGTAGCATAAAATGTCCCTAATTAAGAGGGTAGCTTGCTGTGTTCTTCTTCGTTGCTGCTGTCTAAAGGAATTATCACGGCTGTCATCAGCCATTTCCTCTTATCACTGCTGCTTCACAGCATGTGAAACTGAGAAGCATTGTATCCGCTAAAATTCAAGGAGTGCACTGCAGTCTCTCTCACAAAATGAAATCATACTGTGGCTTGTTTTCTTCTTGGCATCTTTCTTCTTATGCAGCATCATCAGTTGACACTTTACCTAATGCTCCCTAATGTAATCCCCTAATGTACTGACAAAAGTGAACTTTTTTAATAGTAATATCCTGGCATGGAATGCTGCAGGTCTTACTCTGGCAAAACTCTTGCTGAAGGCAATAGCGAGGCTGGTTACTTAAGGACTGAAATGGGACTGTGAGAATTACAATCTTTTCTCATATGTGTGGTTTAATTTCTGCGTCTGACTGGGATGCTTAACTTTAGTGTGATACCCTTGCCCTTCTTTTCAATTAGTTTTCAAATGAGTAAGAGCAAGTTGATAGGTATTTGATGAGGTTAATGTCAACTCCAGCATTGCAGTGCCTGAACTTTCAGCATATTACAGTTTTCAGGCATTGCCTTCATGAGACCATCTGTTTTAAAAAAAAGTCTTCTTCTCTCTATTTTGCCTGTAATTTTCTCCTGGTACCCACTCTTCTCTATCACTTTGAAATCTATGCTTAACACTCATGTACACTTTGGGATCCAGAGCTGCATCAAAACATTTCCTTGGAAATGGAAACTGGCTATGGAAAATGTAACACTGTCACATTCCAATACACAGATGAGACAATGTGAGCCAGGGCTAATGTGGCTCTGGCTGCAAAAGAGAGGATGCAAGAGTGGGAAGAGATGTTCATGTGGGTTGAGCAGGGACAGCATCTTTTATATGCATGCAGGTATGTAGATAAGGATGTTTCCAGTAGAGAAAGTCTTGTTCCCTACCTGCCCCAAAGCTCTGTACAGCTTCACACCTGTCAGCCTTTCACTCTGGCTTGTAGTGCCTTCTAGCCTCAGGCCCCTCATCCTAGAAGCCTCCAGCTCATGCCTGTGTAGGGAGGGCATGTAGCTTCTCCCTGTCATCCATGCCCCCTGCTTCACTCACAAAGTTCACAGCCTCTTCATAGTTCTGCCACAACTCTTTTCCTATCCTAGAGCCACCTTTTTTCCCAGGCATCCCATGTCCCATCCTCCTGCACCTCTGTGTTCCATGCCATTTAAGATGCTTGTTCTCCCTGCCTCTCAGTCCTTAAGAGCTTCCCCAGAGCTCTTTGCTCCTTGCTGTAGTCTCCTCCCACTGTCTTCCTCACTACAGCCCTGTGTTTGCAGTCTGAGAGACAGGAGGCTCTTTGTTCTCTCCTGGAGTCTCAGGTTCTTCAGTGCAAAGGTCTCAACATACTTTCTTTTTCCTCCTTATTGTACTTGAAGGCAGGAAAGTAGGACAGGTCCAGGGTAAACCAGGCACATACTAGGTTTTTTGTGTGCTGTAAAGAGGGATAGCTCCAGGCAAGGTCAGAGAAAGACTAAGCCAAGAAATATATAAGCATGGTACTTTTGTTGGTTGGTTTTTGGTTTTGTGTTTTTTTTTTTTTTTTTTTTTTTTTTAGAAAACATAGCCCATTCTATTTTTCTTGGCAAACAAAGTGTCCAGTATTCAACAAATATCTTGTGAACCAGCTTCAGGCCCAGAGTTGCTTTTGAACTGTTTGCTGTGATTCTTCATGTGCTCATTTCTTTGTGTTACCAGTCACATGGTAACATTTCTGATTCTTGGATGAATGATGTTTTCAAACAAAAAGAGGGATTTGGACACATTACTTTTGGTTCAGAACTTTTCATGAATGCAGACGTATGAAAATGTCTTACCTCAGTGTTTCCTGGATACTTGCTTTTGAAAGGAAGCTGACATGAATGGAAGTTTGTGAAAAACAGTAATACTGAGGCAGTACAATTTTACAGGAGCCAGGGCTGGTGGTTAATTTCTCAGAGTAGCAAACTATGATTCAGAGCAGCATGGAGCAGAAGCGTGAGCCTGGCATAGACTGAGTGTATGCCCACATTTACGGGACATGGTTGCCACAAAAGTGTGACTGAAGACCTTGAAGTAGGATTGCAGTCAGGAGGAGTGTGGGGCTTACCTGCTGTTTCATGGTATATTTTTATAAGAAGCTTGAGCATTTGGCTGCAGTTGTCTTTCTTCCCCTGCTCTAGTTCATAATGTCTGCAGCACTCGGTGGGCCCCTATGAGCTAATTCACCTCTCTCAGGTTGCAGAAAATGGATGCATTTTTTCACAGGGCAGTCTTCTGTCAGGCAGTGAACTGTACCTGTTCCCTGGGAGTCCAACAAGTGCCTCAGTGCAAGGTAAGAAGTGTGAGTGTGCACTCGGAGGGGAACAGGGGCCTTTGGAAACAGTCTAATGTTTGTCTTTTGAAATTATGTTCTTCTAACGTTTGACCTTCCCTGATGAAAACTACTGGGGCATATGCATTGCATGGTATTTGCTGACTTGTTGCTTAATGAATATGAAGCATCCAGCCATTAACTCCCACTCTGTGGACTTCATAGTGGGAAAAAGGAATCACCATTTCGTCTCACTTAGAAGGGAAGAGGCTGCGTATGTCTCCATCACCAGTGTGCTCTGAATGAGTTTATGTGCCCCAGGCAAGCCCAGATCCCTGGAGTCACAGATATAAGTGAGACTTGATGGGAAAAGTGGCTTAGTTATGCTTGTTCTCCTTTTTTTTCCTGGGGACAACCAGGGGCTACTGCAGTAGTGAAAACAGAAGCAGCCGTGGGGCTTCTCCAACGATGACATCGAGGTTATAATGCATTGTGTTTTTGTCTGAGCTGCGTTTTTTCTTTCTGGGGAAGAGAAGTGATACATTATAAAGCAAAATACATACGTTATGAAAAGAAAAATACCAAAAGCACCGAAACAGCCCTCTTCTCATCTAAGAGTTGGAGCACGCAGCAAAGGAATATCACATGGTATCTCTTTGGAAGATCAGCTGACAATTATGTGCCTTTCTGGAGGGGGACAGGCTTTTGCCAAACTCAAGCCACTGGGCACCAAGCTGAAGTGCTATGATAAAATACATAGTAAGTGAGGCCAGACTACTGAATACAAGCTTAGCATTTGAACCCAGACCCAAGGCAGCTGTTCCATGTGCTGGCTTTGAAATGCTGGTGACAAAATGATTCATAATATCACAGCTAATTTGTCTTCAAAGAATGAGTTATTGTCAGTGCCAAAATCTACGTTTTTTTATTTCATCAAGTGAACTGAAAGCTTCACCTTGAACTCCTCCAGGGGTAGTTTTGTCTCAGTTTATCAGACTTGTGGTTTTTCAGTCTGTACAATGCCTGCCAGCTTGTTTGCATCAGAAGATTCATCTAGAACTTGAGTTGTGACCGACTAGAAATCTGCATAAACATATTTAAAATCCTACACCAAGTGGTCTAGTGTTAAAACCAAAGGTGAACATAATACCTGTGATGAAACCCAGGCTTGTTGGTCTACCATCCTGAGCTTCTATCATTCAGGTAATTTCACAGATTCAAATTAAATGGAAGGTGCATCCTCCACCAAACCCAGACATCTCACTTGTCACTTTCTCAGTATTTAAGCTGCAAAAAACTGGTTGAAAAACAGGTTGCTTTCAACTAGACCTTTGCAATACAGCGCACCCAATACAACCACACTAGACTGGATAGGAGCAGAGTTCAGACCAAGAGAGATACATATTCTGCCACCTACTGTGCATCACAACCTGTCTGTCACTGACTGAGGAGGGACACTTTTCCCTTGCTTTAATGAACATGCAATGGCATTTGAAAAAACCTTTCAAGTGTCTATATACAAAGATACATAATCAGTATAATCAGTATCTAAGCTGCATCCTACTCCACTCTTGTCCTACTAATATTGCTAACATAGTTGATCTTGGTGAGAAATCAATATGGAAAATAACAGGGTGGTTTTGTAGCTGGCATTTGAAAAATATCCTAAATGGAATCTGCCATTTTTCTGAGAAGACAAATTGCTCCTAGCAGGTTGTTTTTCCTATCTGATCTGTTCTTTGTTGTAGTCTTTCCTATATGAAGCTTTCTACAGTAAATTTTCTCACCGTCAAAGTGATGAATATCTTCCATCTCCATGTCTCCAGAAAGCTAGGATCCCTGTGCTCAGTAGGAACATGGTGCTTGACTGCCCCAAAATTCATGGAGACAGAGTGTGAGAATGTGAGCATCAAATGATGCCTTAGATCCAGGCAACAGTGAGGGGACACACAGCTGACCTGTCTGGAGGCAGGAGCTATGTATGGACAGTAGGTTGCTGGTACCTCATAGGAATGAAATAAAAGAGGAAATGAAAAATACAAAAAAGAGGAGAAAAAGTTAGTGAATAAGAATGAACCTCAGAGCCTGGAAAATGAAGGGTCATTTAAAATCGATCTTCTGATTTTGAATTTTCTTGAGGTTTTCTTGCAGAATTGTTATTTGTGAAAGCCTTTGATGTAAATGTACTCTTTTTTTGAGATATATTGAAGAGCACCTGAGAGATCAGTGTGAATCAATGCATTTGCTCCTTTGGGGGGAAAAAACTTCAGTCAGCACGAGCATCACAAACTGAAAGTGGTTATTTCCACTTACTCTCCTCTTTATTACCACGTTTCACCAAAAAGAATGTTCTTATTCCAAAGATAACAGTCATTCAAGTTGTCCTTGTACGGTGGGGAGAGACCTACATGCCCAGAAAACCACACAAGGACTACTCTGCTGTGGCTCATGAAATAATTTCTGTCCCCAAACCTGTAAGTCTGCTCTACCAGGATCAGGTTCTTTGGTATCATGGGCAGTATCACTAAAAACATGAGGCAGTCAGTTCGCCCCCCTTGTTTACTAAGTGGGAGAATAACTCAACTGTTACCAAACCCTGCTCATTGCTGTTTCAAAAAATATTATTTGCTTCAGCTGACATCTGCATTTTGCGTGTTTTGCTGTTTACTACTTCGACAGGAGAACAGAATAGAAGAGATGAAAAATGCTAGATTGTAGGTAAAGCTGTCCAACTTTGGTAGCAGCTGAGCTGTAGGGCACATGAAATCTGTTCTCATAGGCCTCTTGTTTGTGTGGGGTGCTCTGGTGTCTAATAATACAGCTGAGTTCATATGTAGCCTTTTACATTGGATCACTGGATTGTATGTCACTCATCTGGACAGCTGCCTTTTTTTCACAAAAGCTGTAGGAATTTAATACCTCTAGGTATCCTCTAGGATCTCTATCTGATGTGACTGAAATTACTCAATGGGTTATTCAACTACTGGAAGGAATTGTGTCAGCACAGGCAAAAATAAACACAAAAAATTAATTCATAATTTCCTCCATTGCTTCTACTGACTAGAAAGCCTTATTTTTTGGGTTTGGTGTTGGTTTTTGTTGTTGTTGTTGTTTGCTTGTTTGTTTGTTTGTTTGTTGGGATTTTTTAAAGAATTCAACTGCTTTTGGCTTTAACAGTCCAGTTGTGTCAGTCCTGTTCCAGGTACAGGATGAGTAGACAGTCAGCACAATCCTGTTTGTGCCAAGATGAAAAACTGAGTGAGTGACAAGGCTCAGGACTTTTAGGCACAGTGTTTACAATGGTGTTTTTATTTTGTTAATGACTCACTGTACTGATTCACCGATGCTTTAGTGAAAGATGCCTTGTTTAGAGAGTCTCACTGTTCCAGCAGAGTAAGATTATTCCCAATAGAAAAGCTTGAAAAAGTCCTCTGCTAAAACTTAACAACTAAATAAAACTTGTTATTTTAAAGAACGTACATATAACAACAACTTTAATTTTAAGCAATGGCAAAACTTTTTTTTTATCCACCATAGAGTTGTTTTCTTGATATTTTTATTGGGAAAAGAATGTTCTTCAGTCCTGACACAAAAGCCATGAAACATCCAAAAATATAGGTGACTCCTTAAGCCTTTGGTACTTGAATTTAATCAGGGCACTAGACCTTTAAATAGATGAAAATAGGGGCTGAAAGTGGCTTGGGGGCTTTGAGTCATGGACTTTCATGGGGTGCATATCAAAACTTTTTTTCTGATACTTTTGGTAAAATCTTCATTCTTGTAATGAATGGCTTGAACCACCCCAGAAGGTCCCTATTAAGCAATTGTCCACTGGCTCTGAGAGTTGCCTTAGTAGGGGAAAAAACCCACCAAAACAAAACCTACGAACACATTAGATTTGCTTCCCACCTGGAAGCGTTTAGAGGATGTAAGAGGATCAGCATTCACTTCCTTGTTTATAAAAAACAGGTTGTTCTGAATGACTTGCTAAACTGTTGAACGATTTCATATAATGCACTGGATTTTCCTGCCCCTTTCCAGAGAGGCTGTTTATGCTGGGAGCGAGGGAGGGCTGCAAGGTCGGTTTGTTTCCACAGCGGGGAGTGTGGGGACCCGGCTGCCACTTTCTTGAGTGGTGGGTGGTGCTCTGGGCTGCTGGACGCTGCCTGGGGGAGCAGTCAGGCATCTGCAGACGGGAGACCATCCCGGCATGGGGCCAGCTGTTTATTTTCAAAGCCTTTGTACCTCAGGTTACTTGTAAGGCTGGTGCTTGGGGAGTTCTGCTAAAACTGGACTGTGTATGTTCCCTGGTTTGCCTGTAATTTGCGGTTTATAAAAACCAGATGGATGACTCAGTGCTGTGCAAGTTAGGATAGGAATGGGATCTTCTGACATAAGAGCAGCTTTTACAGAAAACACTGAGTTAAGAAGATTCAGGCTCAAGCTAGCTTGCTTTTTCCCTCCCCCCTCTTTTGTCTATTTTTACTGCATCATTGGTATGTGTCCAAGGAAAGTCGGCCATATCATTCGGAAATACAACGGGATAAACTTTTGACTGTCCGATCTCGTCAGGCTGAGAGACTGCAGAGTAAATGTACTGGGAGAGAGAGAATTAAAAGGAGGGATTTCTTTAGGTAAACTTTTTTGGTTGTCTGCTCTACCAACAGCAGTGTAAAATAACGAAGAGACTGCAGCAGTCCTTTCCCACTGTCTTTCTAAATAATGTAAGTTACCCTTTCACACTCATCTTTAACTGTTCGTGTGCTTTTTCTGCTTTCGAGTATTTTGTGAGAGCAGTGGTTTTACAGCGAGTGAGCTCTTGCCAGGAGCTCTGCTGTGCGAATGAGTGAATTGCTTTGTCTTTCTTTTTCTTTTTTAAGTCCGGGTGGTAGCGGGGAAGCCGAGCAGTTTGACACCACCTTTCTTTGACAGTCATGTTAGCTCGGCTTTAGATGGCTGTCGAAACCTTTAAACCTTTTCAGTGTTTGTGCAGAAATTTGTTTGTAGTTGGCAAAAGACAATAGCAAATGTTTTGATTGAACTGTGCGTGTCAGTCTTGCCGTAAGAGCAGGCGTTTCAAAGGGGACTGTGTGATGCTATGTAAAGAGGACAGGATGTGACAAGGGAAAACAAATGTTTCCTGCTCTTTAATATTTAAAAGAAATAATTGAAACAGAGCCAAAGAGTTTGCCTAGGAAAGAAACAGTGATGTTTATTCAAACCAAAATAATGACTCTGTAAACCTGAGAGGACAATGCCAAGGTCTAATTAGGAGAGACAGTTTACTTTTCAGAGTTGTTCATTTTTTGAAGCTGGAAGTTGGCATTAATGTTGACATATTCTTGTGCTTTTGTGAAGAGTAACTTGAGCCATTACCTGGTGCATAGCTCTCCACAGGTTATTGTGATAGGTTGATTACTCTCCTTTTAGTTCATTTTACTGTTTTCAAAATGCAGTCTAGGCAGACTGTCAGACAGATTGGTTTAAGTAAAAACAAGGGATTATAATTATAGATAATCTACCAGGTAATATACTAAGAATAAAATAAGAAATAGACCAAGAAAATCACCCTGAACTCAAACATTCATCAGGCCAAAACAATGACATAGATGTTCATTTACAGGGGGACAAATGATAAAATTGTTCTGAAAGTACAATTACTAAATTAGTATTTCTTAGATGAGGATGTGGCTTTAAAAAAGTTGCTTTCTGTTCCAGCCTTGAATTTTTTGAGGGCAATGGATTTATTATCTAGATAATAGTCTGTGGTCAGTTATTATGATCTAATAATCAGAAGTTTTTTCCTTAAAATTTCACATTGCTGGTTGTGTGAAAACTGAAATTAAATTGACTGGCAATAGTAATGAGAGCTTCTAGATAATGTGAATATTTTTAATAAACTTGGGAATATAAACTGTATGGCTTGAAAAGCATATTAAAATGTTTGTTTTGTTAAAATCTATATAAACTTACTTATTTTCAAGCTAGTGCCATAATTTTCTGGATGGTATCTAAAGCCTGGAGTGGTTATAGAGAGAAGGTACCAGACAGCTACTGCACCTGGTCTTGGGACTGCATCATCCTGCTTGCAAACAAAGCCAGCAGGAAGAGGAGGTTATTCCCTCTTTCCAGAGAGTTTGGGGGAGGAATCAGTCTGTTAGCTGTTAACAAAATGAAATAAGGCTTCTGTACTTTGGCCCGCATCCAGAACTGCTTACCATAAACCAAAGGTTTCCTCAAACTTCTCAGCAAAGCATTGGACAAACTTGAGTGATGAGGAAACTCCCATGCCTGATCTGGACCTGCAGAGCCCACAGTTTAGTTATGAAGAACAGGTTTGGGTTTTCTTCATCCAGGGTTCATTTCGGTCCCTGAGATTAATCCTTTTTCATGAGAAATGGCTTTCATAGGCCTTTAATAATTACATCTTTCCTCAGGGAAAAGGCTAAACAAAACTTTGCTTCAAGGAGCATCACTGACACATGCTGCTCAAGGGCCAGAAGGAAACATTAAGTGGGTTTTATGACAGAATCAATTCTAGATTTGATTATAGGGTTTCGGGGAAGAGGGAAGGATTAAAATCATGGAAACAATTATTTCAATCAACTGGGAAAAATCTTTTGATTTCTTTGTGTAATTTGTAAAGGGAGACAGCAAATGTATCCTTCCAGACACAGAATAAAAATTAGAAGTATGTATACATTTAAGGCTTTGGGGGGGTGGTGGGGGTGTGTGCATCTTAAAAGTTCATCTTTTTCACGGCATTGATTTTTCATGAAATCTTAGGTTTGAGGCTAGATTTGAGACAAGCAGTGTCCATGGTCTGGTGGCACATGCAGGTGCTGTCTGAATTCTGCTATGTCCAGCAGCATACACAGCATTGGGAACATTGGACCTTACCTGGACAAAGGTGATAATTCTGCTGGGGAATTTCCCCAGCCCATGATACTACTCTTTCTCTGGCAATCCTAGTTTTAGCTTGAAGGTCAGGTTGTTTACTGGAAAATCCCAGATAATTGGTGCTTGAAGCCATCATGAAAACATGCTGGGCCTGTCTTTGCCTGATAATGGAATCTCATCAATTCATAACAAAACTAGAATTTGGACAGCTTATGTAAACACAGCAATGCTCCTGATTTCTTTGAGGAAAACTAAGGAATTAAATTAACTGAAAAGGTACTGGGTCTTTTAATCCAGAGAACAAAGTGTTGTGCATTACTGTACTGAAGCTGAAATTTAATCATCTGCATAAAGTATTAAAGACACACAGTTTTGCAGAAACATGTAATACTGTGTCTAGACACATGAACTATTTTTATGAAAACAAAGGCACAACGTACAGTAGTTTAGGATAAATCCTTGAGCCACATGTAAAAGCCTTTGATTTGATCTACTGGCAAGCATAGTGTCTCATCAGAATTAAATGTGTCTGAGGGTACAAGTGTAGCTAGTTTGAACTATTTTTTTATACACAGCAGCAAGCATATATTACTCCAAATAATAAGTTCAGTTTATAAAGAATTTTCCTTAATACAATTGCTTTATATAAGTGAATAGTACTTTAGATTTAATTAGTTGTTTTCAGGATAATGCAGTATTCTGTATTATAAAATATCACTCATTCCAAAGCCCTAAAAATTTTCTCTTGAAATTTTGCACATCCGTATTTTGCAGGGTAGCATACATGAACTTGCCTTTTTCAGTTATTGAAGAAATCCAGTGACTGTCAGATTGCAATCCACTGTTGAAAATGCTATGCTTGGCTGACACCTTCAACCAAAATTATAATTATCAATAATTATGTGCTATTTCCAGAGACTGCAGGTTGTGGTTAGGTTTTCTGTAATGTTTCCTGGTAAAAAATAAAATGTGGGGAGAGCTAACCATGGGAAATGCATGGCATGAGCTGTTAAAAAAAACTAGACTAAAAAAAACAAAATCAATATTTGTTGGAAGAAATCAATATTGGAAAGGAAATAACGACTATTTAGAGGTTTTTAAAACAGTGAACGGAAAAGAACAGGGCTTAGCAGTCACATAAATGGACTTCACCTCTCTATATCTCCATTTTTGATAAGTTACTTTTCAAGACATGCTCCTTCTGTTAGAATTGGACTTGCTCTTCTATTTGTTATGTGACACGAATGGATTGGAGGCAGTCCCTTGGTGTGCTGTGAGGTTTGTATTAACATGTCTGTAAAGGAAAGAGCTGCTTGGTTGCAAGCACTTAAGAAATTAAATTTGGAGGAATTCCTGTTTTGTGCACAAGATGTCTTTTTCTCCCTCTTTGTTTTTGATCAACTGAAATAAAGATCACCTTCCACGGAACAAAACTCAGGCTGACCTTTGGAGAAACGAAAATGGCATTTTATGTCAAACTTTCTGAATGGTTTTATTTCTATGAAGACCATGTTTTATTTCTGTGGTTTAAATAGATAAATATTTATTGTATAAATTGTAACATTAAAGGCATTTGCCTTTGTTTTCTACCACAGGCTGTCTAAACATTTTCTGTCCACAATCTGTAGACATGCCTTGGCATTGCATGTTGCTCCTTCTAATAATTGGCGTGGCTGGTTATATTTGGATTGGGCATTACTTATTTTGAATGGTGATTTTAGCTGGAAGTCAGAAATTTAGTTTGATCAGAATTAACAGTTTGTAACTGGAATACCATACAGTGAAATAAGTGATGTAACGTGTCACTCGTCCTGTATGGGGACAGCCAAGGATCTAGTCAGCTGAGAAGTCTGCTGGCAACCAGGCAGCCTTCCTACTTGCTAGCTGGACTTTAGGGCAAAAACTCAAAGGCAAATCCCATTCAAAACAAAGAATTGAAATTGGAAATGCAAATAGAATATAGTTCTTTAGGTGCTGGACAGGTAGATGTAGCAGGTAGATGTTGGCTGGCTCCATACATCTAGCCACTATCTAGTTGCAGGGTTAAGAGAGGCACAGCTAAATTAAGAAGAGACTAATCATAGACATGTGAAAAATGTTAGCAGCATGTATTCTGGCACTTCTTACATTACATGGTGACCCTGCTCACACAAGAATCAAAAGAAACTCATGCTGAAATGGCTGTGATGGTTTATTGTTAAATATTAAATCTAGGTGGTAATAAGAACATGCCGTGCCACTAGGAGAAGAGAAATTACTTAAAAATTCACTGTTATCGTGTATATACTTAATGTTCCCTTGGAAGAACTCCAAACAGCTCTGCTTTTTATGGTCAGCGCTTTTGCTCGTGTGTCAAAGTATTATCCAGTCTCACTTTAAAATCATCTGAATATTATCAGTTTTGGATGCATTAGGAGTGGTTAATTAGGTGGATGGTGATCTTCAGTCCTTATGCCAAGGTGGATGGTCTTTTTGAAAGAGACACAAAGATTGGAGTAGATGCAGTTACTTTTGATCGGATTTTAAATCCTTGAGATGAATATTCAGCAATTTGCTTGCTCCTAATCCAGTCTGGATTTATTTGTCTTGGTGTTATTAGTCTGCCTAAACATGTGTATGATCAGTTTATTTATGGGTGACTTTCTGTTCTTTTGTCATGGAGAGCTATTTGTTTTGTGTTGCCATGAGCTTCTGTTCTTGATTTTTTTCTTGTAGCTCTGGAAGCATGGAGTGACAATCCCTCCCCCCTCCCCCCTNTCACCCCCCCCCATCCCTTTTCCTTTGTTTTAATGGGTTTTGAATGCTAGTTTTGAGGCTACTCCTTCAGTGAACTTGTAATTTGGAAATTTGTCATGCCTGGTCTGATGGCTTAAACAAAGCTTTCTGCAAGGATCTATACTGTGCCTGCCTCCTACGTCAAAGTTCAGCAGAACCTGGTTCTGTGTGAGCTTGAAGGTGCACTCTATCTACCTGTGTGTTTTGTGAAGTGCTCATGAGTTGATTTAGCAAGGAAAGAACAGTGTCCAGATTATTTTGAACTCTGAGTAGTATGAAAACATGAAAGTGCAAAATGCTCCTGCACCTTTTGCAGAACAAAAGCCCTCCAAAGTAGTGATGGAATCTTGAGCAAATACTCTTGAAACAATTACTTACAGAACAACAATAACAAATTGCAGTCAAAGGATTGTGCTGAACTTGGAAATACTCTTGAAAAGATCCCAACAATTATGGGTTTTGTGTGCCTCTGAATGCATTGATCTCTGTAGTCGTCCTTGGAGAGACAGTATGTGTCCCATATTTAGCCCCAGCCATATTTGGCCCATTATCTGTATTATTAGACAACTTGCACATTCTGTGAGAAATGGGACTTCCAAAAGAGCAGGTGCCAGCAGGTTCAATGATGTCTTCAGGGCCCCCTGGTTCTTCTGAGAACAGCTGTAAATTGCAAATTCTGTAAATCCCACTACTTACAAATTCCTCAGGAACTAAAATGACCCCCAGGAATAAAAATGAAGGTCTGAGGAACAAGCCATTTACAGCATACATAAACTCTTGAAGAGGAGAAGCTGCCATGGTTTCTCTGCATTTGCACAGTTTTCTGGTTTGGTTTTGCTTTTGCTTTTTTTTTCCCCAGTGAAGAAACAGTATTCATGAAATTCCCTTCTACAACTTTCTCTCCTGCAATCCCTCTATTGGTGGAAGTGTTAATGTAAACCTTCAGGGATTAACTCCCACAAGATAAGCTTCTGCAGGTGTTGGTTTGTTTTGTTTCTCGTTTTTTTTTATCTTGAAAGCAGATTTAATTTGATATCTAGAACTCAAGTAATTGGGCTGTGCTGAAGCTAGGAAACCTAGGGCCAAAAAGTCAGGTAGAGCCACAGATTACTTTTATAGTATGAGTGTTTTTTCTGTCCTGAGTGTTGCTCTGACACAATACTATGATATGGGTTAATATGTGGTCTTTCCAAAGTGCTTTTAAGTTTTACTGGACCCTCTGCAAAGAACTGGTTCTTCTCTTATTACCTAATTCTTAGTCTGCTCTGGGTAGTTTTGGGAGCAACTGATCTTTGTGCATCTCAGCTCAGAAGACATAAGAAAGAGATAAAATTAAGTGTTGCACCGTGAAGATTTAATTCTGTTTATCAAATATGCAGTGATAACTCTTTCTCTTTTGTCTAAAACAGGTGGAAATAAATTTTGAACACAAACACGTTCTGAGATACTTAGTTCCTAATTAAAGACAAATAATTTTTCATTAATTTACAAAAGCAGTCCTTTACGTAAAATCTCTCAGTGGAGATAAGTGCAACTCTTTATTACACAGAAAAAAGAAGACATTAAGTGTTGGAGAACTGTTGTATAAGAATTGCACTACATGTTCTGTGTAGGCAGAGAACCTCCTCATCCCTTAAGTTCCTCATTCTAATTAGTTTTTTACTACTCCATCCTATAAAAATTAGTAAAAAGTCAGACTAGATTAGAGCATGCAAAAATGTTTGTGTCTATAAGGTGGATTTGGAAAAAAAATAAATGAGTAGTTCCATTTCCTCTGTTTGTACCGTTTAAAATTTTTGTTTGTCTTATCAGAAGCTGACATATTACACAGTCTTGAGTACAATTAATTGTAAAAGCAGGAAAGTTTCTTCCCATATTTAACTTTTGGGATGGGTTTTTATCTGTGCTCCTGAATGGTGGCCTTTATCCTCTGAACAACCATCATTGTTGTTCCAAGCACCTCTGGGATGTGCTTGTGCAGAAGGCCTGCTCTGAAGATGTGCACCGTCGGGAAGGACCTCTGATGATGGAGATGGGCAACTTTTAAATGAGAAGAACCAGGATAGTGATCAAGGCATGATTTCCCCAAGCTCTGTGACATTACTTAAAGCAGATATTAATAATACAGAGTACCTATGCAGAGAAACCAGAAAAAGGAAATACCACTGGAAGTCTGTTTTTTTCTTAAGGATAAAATAAATTTGAAAAGGTAAGAGGAAGGGGGAAGAGGGTTCTCTGCTTGGGGTGATGATCAGTCATTCACGTTTGTTGGGAGTCGTGTTCGTATTACTTGAAAGGGGTGTACCTTCTAAAAGTACTCTCTGGCCCTGAGTGGCATTCCTCGTGCAACGGTGGTGCAGAAGGCAGATGTCTGAAGGATTCTTTTCACCTGACATCCCTAAATGGCCCAGCTTTGCAAAGTGATAGAAGCAGCCATGTAGAGCCGTTAATGTCCATTAACTATGCCAAAAGGGAGTGACAGCTCCTGTGATGTCTGCTTTGAGCACTTTGAAGGTTTGTCTGGGTCAAATCAAAAGTAAATCTAGCCTAGCCTTATAATTTTGGTGGTTGCTGACAGTAGGTGCCTACAGAAGAGCATAAGAATGGATCAGACATATCATGGTACTCTTCAGAATGATCTTTTATATTCCATTATTTGTGCTTCCAGTTCTGCTCTGGAAGGTGGTGTCTTTAATAAATTTATTCGCCATGAATTTGTCCCACTCTCCTGGCATGTCTGTAAAATATTAACAACTGTAGCAACCCAGACAATGGGTTTCACAGCTCACAGGGTGAAGAATTATCCAGCCCATTACTGGTATTCACAAGAGAGGCTTCTCCTCTGTGGCCAATAAAAAGGAATAGTAAAAAGCAATAGATACAAATAGTGAAGAAACAATAAATTGTGAATAAAATTTAACTCAAGAGGACAGTGGGCTCCACCTTCCAAAAACCTAATGATTACTGTTTCATCAAGCTTCCAAAAGCATTTAAGTTACTTGCAATACATCCTAAGAGCTGCTTACTGTGGAATCTGAGTTAGAGAAGTTCGGTACCTGAGGTAGGGCTGTGTCCATGTCCTATTTGTAAGTGGTTTTCCACTAGGATTTCTCAATTGCTTGTAACAGCAGTGCTTACAGCTGGTTACTTTACATACACCTCTCATGGGTTTTATCACTTACGATGTATAATCTGTTTCAGTAACAACATGGTGCATCTTGTCACAGTCATCATAAGGACTACTAAAATCTCAGGCAGTTCTTATGTGCACTCATGGAGTTTGCAAAGGAAGGAAGATGTTAAGATCTGCTCCTATTACTGACGGCAAGCGATTCATGCTATATAAGCCACTGTCTTGCACCTCTTTTTTAACAGAGATAGTCCTTATCTAAATTGATGGCTGGCTATGAAAACGTATTTCATAGTGTAGAAAGTACTTAGTGTCACAGATACAGTTAAATAGCAACAGTCTAACTGTTTTGCCTTAAGATGTGGGCTACCTATGTTTGCACAGGAATTTGTGTGCTGTGAAGCAGGTGCCTATCACAGCAGGATTCTGGTACTTGAAAGAGATTTCCAGGTGCTATCACAATCCAAATGATAATGTGGTTCATTTAACAATACTGGTCTTATCTGTCCTGATGCCAGTTTTTTTTTCCAAGTGCTTTTTTTTGGTTAAATAGACAGTTGCATTCACGTGGTTATTATAGTTTCCTATACTGTCCCCTAATTTGCTTTTCATGTGCACAAAAATGTACTGATTTTCCTGTAAAGTAAAATGGATGTCTTTTCATGTAGAAATGAATGTGCTATATATCCCAGTTCAGCTTGGGAGAGTCTTAAAATTATGGCATATGAGTGGTTCTGCTTTATTCCTCTTTCATTAGCTGTTGCTTCCTAAGTTGTGATGCCAGTTGAAAAGACTGATATTTATGCAGGAGCGTATGTATAAGGTCTCCTGAGAATGTAATTTTTGTGGAAATCTGATCTACATCAGAGCTGAGCATTTGCTTATGAGCAGCCTGCCAATGCCCCATGAGGGCCTTGGGCATCTGGCCTGAACCTGCAGTCTAAGAGAAAGCTTAGGAGAGTTGGTTTTGGAGGTGAAGGATAAAGGCAGACAACTTCGTGTCATGTATAAAACCTTGTACCTCAGGGAGAAGGCTTGAGTAAAACCTGGGCTGAGCCAGAGTAGCTGCTTGGTGGGACTGTCTGGGGATGCTGCCCACTGAGAGGTTTGCAGGCAGATAACATGGTACTGTGGCTGTGGTAAAACTCTGCTGTGGAAGCACATGCTGGGAATTGATGCATTTCGGCAGGCAAGGCACAAGGTGCAGGGAGCACTTTAATCCCTGCTGTAGAAATGTTTCAGCTATTGCCAATAACAACAGTTCTTTAAATAGGAGTGTTGGCATGCAATCAGCAAATGAGTGTCCTTGCTGAGGACTGGAAGGACGTGTTTACTGGGTGAAGTTCAGCCATTGGGTGTTTCGAAGTTCTGAACTGCTGGAGCTGACTGCTGGGAAGTGAAATAGAGTGTCCCTGTGAGTGCAGAGGTGGAGGACACAGCGTCACAGCTGGCATGCTCGGGCTCCGAGCACTTTGAGCTCCCCCTGAGAGCTGTAGATGGCTTTTTGCTATGGTTGTTTGGTCTGTTCAGCTCCTGTGCCCACAACCATTGTTCAAATCCACAGAGCTCCTTTTGCCAAGGTTGCCCTGACATTGTTTCTCAGTACTGCTGGTGCTGCCAGACTACGTGCTGCACACAGCCACGTGTTTACCTACTTGCTGTGGAAGTTCAGCATTGCACTTTTGCCAACATAAAGAGCCTGCCTGGGTAAACTTTTGCCTGCCACTTAGCGCTTGAGCAAAGGTTTCTCTGAACCCAAGGACAATATAAATGTGTAGACATATTGCTGCGTTTTTCAAAGATATTTTGGTTCAGAAGAAGACTTGGCAGATATAGACGTTGCTGGGCTATGGACAAGAAAATGAGGTGGGTTACTGTTCAACAGCTAAGGTAAATATGGAGGTGCAGCAAGCAATATTTTGTTTTTTAAACAATGTAAGTGTTGCAGAGGATGTGTGCCCGATTTCAGCCTGCTCACATGCTGGAGAGGGGCTCTTTTTTTCCCTCCTTCTTAGTTCTTCTCCCAATACGTGTTTTTGCGTTAAGAAGATAATTCCTTCCCTTTCTGCTTCCATTTTTGCTTTTTCAATACTTAGATTCTATCTGCTGTTTCTTGTTGTGAGACACTTAAGGTGTTTTGGGCTTTTTTTTCCTCCTGGTTTGTGTTTCATGTATTGTATTTGATGGGAAGTGGGATTTTTGAAGTCTACAAGAAAAACATTCTAAAGGGTTAGCACTCCCTAAGTTAATTTTGTGAAGAAGTTATGTGGCTTGTAGTGATTGCTGAGTGTTGCCTTCTCCCTCACTGATTTGAACTTCATGCTAGTTCACCAAAATCCTACTGAAGTAAATGGAAACAACAGAGGAACTTTTTGGTGGTCATCAGAGAATATGGGACTACACTCAAGCACCTGGTGTGTATTACCTCCCCTAAAGGGAGAGGTGCAGTGGACATGCAGCGTGAGGCAGATCCAGTCTCAGGAGGGAGTGGAGGGGACGATCTCTACAATCTTCACCACACAGTTCAGTACCAAAAGCACTGAGCATTTTCTGCTTGCTTTTACTTTTCTTCCCCGTTGCTCAGCAACCCTGAAGAAAATGCCTAGAGCATTTTTCAACATACCTTATATCTAACAGTATGTAGAAAAGACCAGGGACCTCTTTCCAAATAGATTCCTGATTAGCCTCCTTCTTTTTGCTCTACTGCCTGTTTTCCTGCTCCTGGAAGTGTTAACAGTAATTAGTATGGCATCTTCATGGAGCACTTTTATTTCAAGTAGCATTTCACAGCAGATGTTTATGGAAGCAGCAGTGTTTTGATGTGCAGTTTTGATTATTTGTCAGTTCAGCTTGGTTTTATTTGAGCCTGTGTATACTTCTAACAGCTGAACAGAGATCTATCAGTGTTCACAAAATACGTAGACCTAGAGAGTCAAAAATGTGCAGTTGCAAGGGTGATAGTACTGGTAGTCAGGGTAGGGTTTTTTCAGTAGAGATGCTCTGACTCGCTGCTTTGGATGGCAAGTGTACAATTTAAAATTCTTTTACTTAGACTGTACAACATTTAGCCCCTGAAATAATTACTTCAGCGTACCTCACTGCAGATTTTTTTTAGGAGCTCACCTGAGAATAAGATATTTTATTAAACATGGAAAGGGCCCTAAATTACACTCCTGATGCTGTAATTTAACCTGATACTTTTATCCTATTACTTCCCTTCGTGTGTCCTTTTCCATTCGTTTTCTACCCCTTCTCTCTGAAATTTCGTTTTTGAGAATTTGGGGTATTTGGTTGAGGATTCATGGATGCCCACTCAGGCATTGTCCTTGCATGTGCGGTAAATTTAGCGTGTTCCAGCTGTTTTGTAATTTGTTGTGCAAGACCCTGACCCAAAATGACGTCCTGAAAACCTCAGAGAGACAAATAGCCTCCCAGTTGGTGGTGATTGTGTGATCACACGAGCTCTAACCTGCCAGACTTGTCCCTTGGTGTGTGCAGGGCAGCCACCAGCAGGTCCCCTCTCCTTCCAAGGACAGGACAGCTGGGAGATGGGGGTCTCTGGGGATAGAAGCAGGATTATTCACCTCCAGAGGGTGGTGGAGAAGGGGGTACTGCAGAGGCATAAGTTTTGGGGATGAGGAGAGAGAAGAAAAGTAGGTATTAGATGCCAGCCATAACCTTCCCTCTACAAACTGGAGAATAAAGCATTAGTATGTTGATGTCTTAAAAGGTCCACCCGTGTTTGAGGTGCTCACCCTTTTGTAAGCTTTGATTACAGGCTGGAGAAAGGAGGAAGAAAAAAGGAACAAATCATTAAACATGTAACACTGTTAAGCAAGGCTTTAATTTGTCACAGTGGCTTCTATTGCTGTTATTCCTGTGCCTTTAGCAGTTGAAAACTTTCGAAAGAAACCTGATTCATGATATCTGCATCTGACAGTGGTACAGAAGGTGAGCCCATTGCCATGCAAAAGGAATGATGGAATACAGAGCTTGTTTGTGGTGACTGCAGGGCCACCTCAATGGCAAATACCCAAATGGGGGAAGAAAAAGAATAACACAGAGGGGAGAAAAGCAGTTTGTGTCTGGTGCTGCCTGACTTGCAACTTCAGTGGCAGAGAGAGGCAGGAAGTGCAGTCCTGCCAGAAAGGCTCAGGCTGGCTGAGCAGGGAGGCCAGGCTGTCCTGGCCGTGCTGCAGTTGTGCTGCAAAAGCCACAACCTTGGCAAGCTAAACCAGGCATAAGCAGAAGGTAGAAGGAAATAGAAGAAGGTGGCAAAGTCACAGGAGGTTGGATGCTGGGCTGCTGGGAAAGTTTCCAGCAACCCAGCATTACATCCCAGGCAAGTTGTTTGCCTCCCAGGCTATGACAAATCCCTTGTGTTGGGTCACAAGCTTTGGGAAAAAGCATCTGCTCTGCTGGATCATGAGATGAGGGAGTGACCATGGCTCAAGGCTGTGGCTGGTGGGGAGGAACCAAGACCTAGCAGAGCTCCTTTTGGGGCAGACATGCCCTCTGGCTTTTGGCTGCAGACGTCCCCTCTGCCCTCCACAGTGGGAGGCAGCTGTTGCTCTTCTCAGCTAGTGTGAGTTACAGCCTGGCCTATTGGAGGATGTGGAGTGGGGGCTGGAAGTTGCACTTGCTGTCTGGAAGCTGCTGGATCTGCGTGGGTGCACAGCCACAGTGGGGAAAGGTAAAGGCCACTGGCTCATAAGGAAGACTAAGGCCCCTTGATCCCTGATATGGGCATGGCTCCACAATGACAAAGCTTGGCTGTTTCACCCCACTTGCTCTCCTGGCAGCAGGGTCAAATTAGGGATGTGTGGAGCTGGGTGATGGCTGTAACAGCCCTTCCTCTCCTATATTTGTGTTCCTAAACTAATCTTCATTTCTAGCATGTTGGTTTTGGGTAATTGATTTCTGGTCTCTCACACCTCTTACTTTTCAGTCAGCCTTAATTGCCAGGACTGTATTTGCTAGTCATTTAGTTTGAACTAACCCAATAATTTTTTTTCTGCTGACCTTAAAATCTCTTTTGTGCAGCACAGTGACTTAGACTACTCTCCATTCAGTCATTTTATAGTACAGGCTTCAGTGCAGACCATTTATGTTAACTTGGAGTGTTTGGATGACTTTTTTAATATTAGGGAAGATGCCAATATCTGTCTATGGCCTGTAAGTTAACTGAGTTTTTTTGGTAGCTTACTATTTATGGCCTCCCTAAGAATATGAATTCAGGTTTTGTTTGGAACAGGGAACAGAATAAGTTATTCAAAACTCAGGACATTTACAGGGGATGACAACAGAAGATACATCACTCTTCCATGGCACTACAAAGATGGCATGTACTATGTATTTTCTTCTCCAGAACTTTCTTCACTAGTCAGCAGTGACACAGATAAGTCAACAGCAACAATGAAATGCAGCAATTTTCTGAGAAAAAGTAGCCTATTCTTTTTTACTTAAAAACAGAAAAACAACAAACTAAACAAAGCATATAATGACCATCCCCACTCCCAGCCCCCAGCACAAAAGACATACACATACAATAAACCTGTTTGAAAGAGTCTGGTTGTAACTGCTATGGGGGTAAAGTGCAAGATTGTTCCTGGAGCTGTGAATCCATTTCCTCTTCACTAAGGAGAAGAAACCCACATATCAACATGTAACAAGAAAAATCTCAGGGGGAATGCTGTGCCTTTGGTCTCATTTTCCTTGCCACAGCAGCATGTTTTTGATTTGTTGAAGAAGCAGGATAATTTGTGGAGTATCAGCTCATTGTCAGCAGGCAACTTCTCAGAGTTAATTACAAGAGAACAGCACTTTGAAGCAATCTCTCATTTGGAGGTGTATATCCCTGTGAGAGTGGCTGCAGCTGTGGCTCCAGCAGTCTCCTCTGGCCATGAGGTATGTTATGGGACCAGTTCTGTTTTGAGGGGTATGCAGTCCTTACTACTGACCATAAATGGAAATAGTAATTTGAGTGATACTGGTCATTCCGTTTTAGTGTATGTAAATGTGGCATTTGAAATGAGCAAGGGAAAGCAAGCAACTAAATGATGTCTGCATGCTTCTGTCCAACAGTCTTCCACTTCAGTTCTGGGGGTGCCACTCCTGAATTTTCTCACTCGGTTTTTGTTTTAAGTGCCTTTGTTCCAGTGGCAGAAACAAAAGGCCTTGGATCTTCTTGTTGTGGGAGTGAAATCTGTTGCTTGTTCTTTGCAATAGGGATTTCCCAGACAGTTTAAAAAGGAAACCAAAAAAATCCCCAAACCAAACATAAAAAACCCACCTCTCCAAAAACATGCCTGAAATCTCTGGCCTTTTTTTAAACTGTGAATCCTGCTGTACAAGTGCCTGCTGCTCCTGAATGTTGGAGCTGAAATGAAACACCTTGTGTTCTCTCTTTGATTGAGTTCAGCACATGTTAAGGGAATCAGAGGGAGAGTATTTTGGCACAGGCACCCCAAACCCTAATACATGCACACACGCTGCCTGATGTTTCATTTCAGGTTATAAACTGGATTACAACATGCCTTCACCCTGTGGGCATTGTCCAGGGAAACCAGGCTAGATCTGCCTGATGCATAAAATGATCTGACTAAATGATCACCAAGTGTAAAGTAAAGGATGTATGCAGAATTTGTATTTTTAACAGGAATTTAGATTAGATTTCAATCACACTAAATTATTAATAGTACTATTTAGCTTGTCAATTCAAGAATGGAATAAATATTATATTCCGGAAACTGTGCTTAAAGAGCTTAGGACAACATTTTAAACTTCTAAAATAACTGTATCTGTCCTAATTAAGTCAGGGTAGCAAAGAGAGTATTTAAGTCCCACGTGTTTTCTTCTTGATGCAAATGGAGCTTTGTGTTCTTTTATTTGTGGGAAGCTTTGTTAGCCTCAGTTAGCTGAAATACTTGCATACGATTTAGTTTTTTCAAAAGAAAAGATACACTGTATTTAGAGATGCAAATACTACCTTGTCTGCAAAACCCACCAGCTGTTATACTGGAAGACAAAGCTAATTCTGTGTTGCTTTACTTCAGTGGTGTCTGTGTATTCACAAGCATCTTTTTGCCAACCTTCCCTGCATAGCTGAAAAATAGCAGGCACCAAATTTCTTTTTGATTTCTTTGGTAACAGCCTAGTAAAATCAGAGTTAATCTATGAATTTAAAAAATTTTAAGCAAGTAAATAGATTAGTTATGATAATACACCTTTGCATTACTGTTTATAGAAAAGCCGAACAGTCTGCTAGCCTTGATTCTCAAATTCCTTGAATATGAGTTTACTAATTGCTGCCTTGAATATTTGACTTGAGACTGAGTTGGGTCAAATATACGGCTCTGTAGTAGAAGAAGCTGCTGCTGGTTTGTGTGTCAGTAGCACAGTTTTCTGGAGAGGCTCTTTGCCTCTGCTGTAGACATCTGGAGAGAGACAAAGAGTGCTTGTGGGGTCTTTTGTTGCTTCTGAAAGTTGGAGCAGAGAAGAATTACGTTCCAAGAAATACCCTGAACCCTGGAAAAATCGGAGTGGAATCATTAAGTGTTAAACTTTATCTTCTTTATAAACAAAAGTGCTTTCATTTTATCTCTGGCAACTGTCCTGGTAATGGACGTTACGTAATATTTACTCTCTCCTTCGGAGTTAAATCCTTTTTTCCGATTTGTGAGTAATATTTGCATACGTATTTCTTAGCTGCATTGACATGCCAGATGCACAGTGGTAGCTGTCTCCGCCTGCTAATCCTGTAATAACATTCTGGTGACCAAATTCAATGGCCCTGCGCGCGGAGCCTCGGAACAGCTGATTGCTGAGTAGGGAGGAAAAAAAAATAACCCAGCGAATCTGGTTGCAGCTCTCTGCTGCATCCCCATCCCACAATCCCTTGCACCATTTGCTGCAGTCTTTCTACACAGGCTGAGTGAGAAAAAGATGTGCTAAATAAAGATTGATTGGTTTGAATCCTGAAGGGGTCTCCCACTTGTAAATGACCCAGGGAGAAAAAAAATTAATGACGACTTCACTGGGCCTCCTCTTTTTCTTCCATTTTTCTTTCCACCTGTCCTCTTCATGGAATGGAGCATCATTCCTTAGAGCACAAAATTTCTTGTGCATCTAATAATGACTGTGCTGTGATAGGGATTCCTTAACAGTTTTATGCGTGAGGATTGAAATATTAACAGATGATGGTTTGTTCGTTTGGATTACTGCGGAACTGCAGCTCCGTCCCTGCAAGGATTTTATCCTCAGCACTGCACTGATTAAGCTATTTTTCTACAAAGATGGGTAGGTCTGAAATGCTCAAGTTTGCTCAGTGTTATTCCTGGTGACTGCTGCTGGGTTGCTCCTGTTTTCGCCCTCAATCGTTCATTACATTTCTGCATGCTGTAAGAATGAAGAGGGTTGCTGTGTTTTAAACAAGGCACTAAACTGATTGCAAGAGTGGGAGAGAAAGGAATGCAAATTTAGCTTATCAAGCCTTTTACACAAGTGGACTGTGTGGCGGTTCTGATAATTAATTTGCTCAGTGTGTTCTAATCGGCTAATCTGGGGGCTGCTGCTAGAAATGGCTTGAATCTGTTCTTTATTCCTACCGACTGTGGACAGGTGATCTGTCTGTTTTGAGGACTTTTAAGCCTCAGCTCCCCCAGTCCTTGAAGCAACATTATTGAGGGTTTCCCACCCTTTCTTATGGCTCTGGAGGCCTGACTGTTCCTTTGGAAACGTTGCCATTGGAAACCTATTCATTCATAGTACATGAATAGACCCTCTAGGTTGTGAATACCATTGATAAGAAGAGGATGAACAAGCTGCAAGCAATTTGTTCTCCTCAGGCTGTACTTTCAGGCTAGTTGCAGCTCTAGGTGGGTTGATTTCAGAGACAGCAGTGTATCAGTAACACAGAATTTTACTCTTTTAGGAATAAAATCCTGTGAAGTGAACAGTTACTTGATTCCTCAGTGTCTTTTCTCGGCTGGGAAACGAATAGAGAATTTTCAGGAATTCCAAAGCTCATTTGAGGATACCTGTAGAAAGGGTGCATTTTTCTATTACATGTCTCTGTTTACCTGAAACAACTCTTCCGGAACTGTTATTTGCTATACCTAACGTGATTTTTTCTTTACCCCCTTCTCCAGTGCTATAGGAAGTTCCTTTCATATGGGTGGGGCCACACCCTGGCTTTCGTTCCTGAAGGCATGCATGCATAGCAGGGCAAAGCTTTCCACTAGCTTAGAGAGCCATTGTTTTCTCCTTTCTTTGCTGTCTAGTATATTTTAAATGAAAATCGATGGTCGTATCTCCAAGCAGAAGGAGAAAGAGTAATGCTTTGTCTGGGGTGGCTGGGAAGATAGCGATCCTTGAGCCTCAGAAAAGCGACAAAGGGTGTACATTTCAGAACCGTTTACTGCACTTGGGTTAGCGAACCCGAACTTGGTTATGAGTGTGTGTGTGTGTGTTATAGATAAATGGGTGGGGGGTTATGTCTTGTTTGATGCAATGTTTCCTAGTCCTTTGGCTTTGCATTAAATTACGAAGTGTAACTATATGGGGAAGTGATAGCCTTGCTTTCGAAGCTTGTGCTTCAGCTGCTCTTTTTTGATTGTGAGACATAATGAACCTCTGAAAAGCGCTCTGGCAGTTTTTGAGAAGATGCTACTAAAAAAGAGAACATTTTTCTTGTAAAAGTAGTGTTACTTTGCAAAATTTCCCACTGCTAATACATTTAAAACTTATGTTGCTGCAAGCATAGCAGTAAATCAGAAAAAATACTGTCTGGTGAGATTCAAAAACATTGTCTAAAATCTCCAGATTTTCTTCAAATAGTTCGTTGAGTAAATGGGCAAAATCATCCTTCTCATAGCTACATTGCATTCATCAAAATTACATCAAAGGTGGCGTTGCCTTAGAGAGGCTGCAGAATCCTGCAAATCTCATACTCAAAAGATTCTTTTAAAGGGACCATTTGTGTTAGAAGTTGTTGTACCAGGTAGTGGCCAAAGCTTGAAATGTACAGGCAAAATTCTGTTTCCAGGTGCATGTTTTAAATCTGATTTATGTGAGCACAGGGGATAAATGACAGTCATGGCCTGCTGCATTTCAGACAAAACACAGAATATTAAAAGCACTTATTTCTGAATCATTGATGGTTTCTTTCATTGACAAAGCTTAAAGTGTGAGCATTTGAAAAACAAAGTGATTGGCATGAGATTTGTGTATGAAATGCTAAGAATTACTTCATTTCACAATGACATCAGGGGAATGTGAAAAACTAAGATGAAAAACAGATTAAATCAATATTATTTTTTTCAGGCAGCAGCAGATTTGCTTGTGTAAGCACTATTTGCTGGTGTAGCTCTACTTGATAAGGGAAAGATGAAATACAAAAAATACGTGGTTGCTAGAGAACTTTCTTCTCTTAAATGACAGGCAGCATTCACTGGTGACCTATTCTTTCATATCTTAAGTACAGCTTATTCCAGTAGTTTGTGTTCAGTATGTAGCAAAAAAATTTTGCTGTTTGTGTGTCCAATTTGGAAACCATGCTTTTGATAAGAAATTCTCCTGCTTCTGATTATCTTCCCCGTTTTGTTTGCGTCCCTGCCCCTAATGTTTGGAGAAGAAGAGTGGGAGGCAAACACAGCTGTGTAAGTGGTGAAAAGAATTTTCCTTTTGAAACACGTTGCTGATGTTCTGCATGTTATGCTGCCAAATGTATGAATACATTAATGGGTATTTGATTGTCTGGTCTTTCTATTCCGTTTTGTAAAAGCCAGATGTTTTGGTTCCACTTCTTGTAAAGCCACCTTTAACTCAAGCTTTTTTAAAGTAACATGGTTTGCTAATTGATCTCCTAAGATTTATTTTGTGTGATTTATGGCATTTAAATAGGAAAAAAATATTTTTGTGTAATACTCACATTTTATCTTACTATGGGGAAAGAAATTTTAAAAAATATTTAAAAATATGAAAAAGACATGCAAATATTATCAATCTTGAAATCATGCATTTTTGGGTCATGAACAAACATGATATTTTATGAGGATTAGAGCAATTTTTATCATTGCAGTTTCCCCTTCCTTGGAAAAAAAGGAAACAAAAGGGCCTGCCATCAGTGTTTTCCATCAAATTAAATGTCAGTTACTGCTGTTGGGTGAACTTGAACTGTGAATAACTTTATGCTGCTGTATTTGCTAACACAGAGGCGATGCCCCAGGAACCTGTTATCAGGGATGTCAGCACAGCTGACTTATGATCCATAATCACTGTCATTATGCTAGAAATAGCCCCTTGCTCAGCACAGTAAGTAAAACATACCGGTATGGCTAAATACACAGCTCAGGAAGAACAGCATGGGTTCAACTCCGACAGACTAGTGTGTCATTCCTTCAAGCACAGGAAGACCTAATGTAACACTAACAGTAAAATGCTACACAGGTCACACAAATCATTGTGGAATTGAGTGACCTTTGAATGAGCGTGATCAGTAGAGGGCTTGTTGTTTCTGTCTTGGAAAGCCTGAACTGCCCTCAAGCTAGATCTCAAACTGTCTGAAATGGGTGACTAAAAAGGGGTAGAAATTGTTTAGGAAGAAGTTAGATCCCTCAGGAGTGTACCTGCAGAGAAGAAGCCCAGCTGGGCTTGCAGCTCACAAAGAAGAGGAGCGTGTTCCGCTGTGGGTGCGGGAGGTCTGGCAGAACTCGGTGCTGCGACAGAGTCGCGCCTGCGCCTCCCGGCACTTCAGCCCGCTAGAAATGCTGATGGAGAGGAGTACTTGCTGGGCCACCCTGCCAGGGACTCTGCTTGCCAGGTTTTCCTAAACTATTTTAGCAGGCAGTTTACTTTTTTCTGTGGTTGCTTCCCTCCTTTTCCTCCTGTCTTCTCTTTTCTCGTATTAGTTCTAGTGGCTATAATCTGTATCTCCAGCTGAAAAGAACCTACGTTTTTCTCTCCCTGTGCCTTGTTCCAGGACAGGAGGTGTTCCAAGCCTGCTGCCATCCCTTTAACCTGCAATTTTGATTCTAACAGTTAGTAGACTTTTTTCTTAGCCTTTTATTTCATGCTTTATATGCCAGGTTGTGAAGAATCCTCAGTCCTAGAAACATGATTCTTACTACTACTTCTGGCTATAATGACATTTTTCTTGCATTTATTATTTGGATGCGCTTCATGTATCCTTCACCCTACTGTTGCTCATTCTCAGTGGCTATCAGTTGCCTCTTCTTTGCTCTGTTTCTTTTATCATGCGGATTTTCATTTTGCCTACCTCATCCCCATTGGTGATACAGAATTTGAACATTCCCTTCCCAGGGGCTGGCTAGTTCTGGAGCTTCCTTCTTGGGGGCTTCCTGGAGTCAAAATCTATCATATTTTTGGCAATACCAGCACTGACAAGGGAAAAAAGTTGTTAGGTGAACCATTTTCAAACTCTGTCTGTGATGCAGCCATTTGACTGGCTGGTGCGGTTCCAGTTAGAGCATTTTGCCAGCGGTACTGTAGATGTAAGAAATCCGATGTTTGTTAGCACTGGCTGAACCTACTGGCGCAAGAACATTTTTATCATGGGATTTCTTGAAAACCAGACAGCCCTGTAACTCTTTCAGTACAGAGGCAGCATGCCTTTCCAGAATGCTCAGACAGAGGTGTTGTAGATGTTGCTGACTGTTTCCCTGGCTCTCATCAGTGATAAGCCGTGTTAGAAGTTTAATTCTTTCTTGTTGTGGTTTTATATGGAAATATGAGTTCCTGCATAAGGATAAAACATGGGTGGATTAGTCAATGATTTTGTTATTTCCTGGAGTTTATAAGCTGTTTTTCTTCTTTTCTTCTTTTCCCCACCCCACTCCAGCAGTGTGCAGGGTAGAAGGGAACAGGACCCATATGTCAGTGGTCTAGGATGGCCAGTGAAGGCTCCAACATCCCAAGTCCTGTGGTCCGTCAGATTGACAAGCAGTTTCTGATTTGCAGCATATGCCTGGACCGTTACAAGAACCCCAAAGTACTTCCCTGCCTGCACACTTTCTGTGAGAGGTAAGTCCTTTCCTCATGCTGGTAACTCAGTATTTGTGTCGTGCAGCAAGCACAGGACAAGGCATCCTTTAGTGGACAGGGACTTTTCCCTTTACTTGTAAGTGTCGCGTTACGGCATGATAAAGTCTGGGAAGGCTGGAGAGGCAGGGATGTAGAAAAACACATTTGTGGAATGCAGGAAGAAGAGACAGCAGTGGTGTATTTGGAATACATTCCCTTTATGCAAGAGTAAACAAAAAGTAAATGCAATTAAGCTAATGAATACAGTTACTACAGTGTGAAAGGTGATCATAGCCTGACTTTGGACCTCAAATTAATGGCCTCAAATTTATTCTGATTATCATTTAATTAGAAACAATAAAAAAAATTTCTTTGTTGATTTGCTAAGCCAATAAGTAATTATCCCAGCCTTTAATGTCCAAGGGTTAGACATGATATATACATTATTAATAACATGTGATTAAATGTCTTCATTATTCTGCAGTTTGGTTGACTGAAGTGGGAAAACTCTCTGGAAAGAGATGTGATAAACCAGCAACCTGCCTTTTACTGTATTCAGCTGAATGAACTGAATATGCTTAATGATACTTAAATATTGCATTATCCATCAAATTGTGGAGAAAATAAAGCATCTGCAGAAAAGTTAGCTGAAGAATTAGTGGTTAGAGTTCTTCATCTGTTGATGGGATGCAACTCTGGATTGTATATTGAATGGCAGGAGAATTTTTATAAATGGTATGTGGTGTAAACACTTCTTTTATTTAGGAGATTTCCACCTCTTAGCAAGAATTGTTTTCTCTAACTTTGCACCCGGTGAAAGAAAAATTGTGGATCTCTGACTGTATCAGATGAACTGGTCTTTTGTAGAAGAATAGGAAATCCCAGCATTAAAAAAGGCAGCACTGAAACTCTTACTGAAGTCAGTGAGACAAGATTTTCACCATCATGCGTTAAGTTTCCTGACTTCTGTTCATGTGTAAAACCTAAGGTCAGCTTCTGGTTTTCACTGTAATCTTCTTAGGCTGATCTGGTTATGGAGAGAGGCTGGAAGAACTCTTCCAGTGTAGTGCTGATGTGCAAAGCCTAAGCTCTCCTTTCACAGAGCCCTTACTGGCGGGTTGGGAGGAGGGCTGCCAGGGGAAGATGAAGAGTGGTGCAACCAAAGCCCTTGGATAAGGATGAGAGCTGTGGAGCTGTGTGAGGTCACACTTTCTCAGCTGGCATCTCATGAGAAATTTGGAGTAGCACTGCTCCCTTAAGAACTGCATTCTGCAAAGCTGCTTCTGCTTACAGGACCATACTGAATACAGTATATTGCATGCAACTATATGTTGGCATGCCCAGCAGGTGTTAACTTCATTTTCAAGGCCAAAAGTGGCATTAAGTCTCACCTAGGGCAGCTTGCTGGATGTTCTGCATATTGTCGGTTGCTGAAATTTTGTGTCAAATTTATACTCTGTGAAATCTATTTTTTCTGAAAAACCCTGACACCGTCCTCCCAGTCAAACACAAACAAAAAATTTCCTCCAAAACTCCTCTTAACACAAACTGTGATAAGCTAGCAGGTAGTTCCCTATGTCGTAAAGAAAGCTCTGTTGATTTTGGCTAGCTGCCAAATAACTTCCCTAATTGAAATAAATGAAAAAAAATTCCTTTGGTTTCATTGGCACCATGTTTTACCTCTGAAACACTAAACCCACAAATACAAGTTATTAAAGGAGATTCTGTTGGAAAGACAAGGGTCAACCACCAGTTAGTCAGTTGAAGGCACAGGCTCAAATGTTGATGCAACTTCATTTCTTGTCAGACTTTATCTGATGGTTTATAGTTTTTACTGTCCTGTGAGCAGGATGCAGTAGATGTCTGGAAGCACGATCAACTGCACAAATATCTCAAAAAAGGGCATAGAACTCTTTTAATGAGTCTGCTTTTTTTTCATGTGGCAGAGTAAAAAAAACTTTAAGGAAAAAAACCAGTCCCCATAACTACTTTTGCTTCAGAAGCCTGTACTTTTCCTTTTATAAGTTGGGGTAGCACTATTTCAAACTTTCTCTTTAACTGATGAAAGGGTTTTTTTTCCCTCTTTGATGATACTTTTCCTTTCTTTCTCCTTCTACCTTCCTTCCCCATAGGTGTTTACAGAATTACATTCCAGCCCATAGCTTAACCCTTTCTTGCCCCGTGTGCCGCCAGACCTCCATTCTGCCAGAGAAAGGGGTTTCTGCACTCCAGAACAACTTCTTTATTACCAACCTGATGGATGTCCTGCAGCGAACGCCGGACAACAGCATTGAGGAGTCCTCCATCCTGGAGACTGTCACTGCTGTTGCTGCAGGCAAACCGCTCTCCTGCCCCAATCATGATGGAAATGTAAGTGAGACAGCCTCCTGTGCTATGTACAGGTATTGATATGTGCTGACTTGTCTGGATTTCATGGATACTTTTTTCTAAAGAGATAGCAGGGGAAGTGGAATCACACTGTTTCTTCGATTTTATAGTGTATCAGCAAAAGACAAGTGATTCTTCAAATTGACTCAGATGTTCTTAGTGGAGCATCGTGAAGTAGTAAGGATATTATTTCATCTTACCGATCATCTGGGATGATACTGTCTTTTGGCACATTTGGTCAAAATTATTATCCTGCAAGTACTGAACCTTGTGCTCTTACTTCCTCGGGTTGGGTTTCCCTAGCCCTCATGCTTGTAGCATCAGCTGTTGCTGTGGGTACCTGTGTGTTTGT
Organism: Struthidea cinerea; assembly: GCA_013397865.1. Lineage (NCBI taxonomy): Eukaryota > Metazoa > Chordata > Aves > Passeriformes > Corcoracidae > Struthidea > Struthidea cinerea. The sequence continues at coordinate 1,723,086 of VZTI01005197.1, read as the reverse complement.
TTGGGCAATATGTGACAAGGACCTTAGGAGTTCAACTAACTTGCACACTGGGGCAGTACCAAAAGGTATGTGAACATATTAACATAGAGCCAGATAAAAGTGAGTCCTGTCTGAGGATGCTTTGGTTCAGCACAGGCTAGAAACAGAGAGCTTCTGTTTATCTGCAGTGTTTTGTGGGTCTCTCATATCAGCCTTTGGAGGCTGCTTTGTTTTTTCCCTCCACCTACTCTTTTTGCCTAGTGTGTCCTCACATACATCCTCAAGTCATATCAATGTATTCATTGGCAAGTGCCCCCAACTGAGAAAATACTCACAGATTACTGCAAGAACAGCTCTAACTCTGCTTACTTCACAATTTTCAGTGTTAACCTGTGTAACTTCTTGGTAGGCATATGAGCTCCTGACTCATAGCCAAGCTTATGCAAACATGTAAGTAGACCACGCTGCAAAACTCAGCGATGTTATGGTGTAAACTGAATGTTGTGCTTCTATGCAAGTCCAGAAGTATGTGTCAGTAGTTTAAGACAACTTTCTGGGAACTGTTTTATTTGATACTCAGTGTAGGTACATTGGTTGTAGAGGAGTGATTCAGCTGATAGGTAATGATTGCTATAACAGAGGAATAGCTCAGTTCTGTCTCTGTTGGAATTAGGTGGCCTTGTGGAACTGATGCTGTACACTCTGATTAATGAATAACTGGTGTAACTTTTTTTAATGGGTGCTATACCTACGTGTGTGTACTGGTTACTGATTAATGCCTTCCTAGCTTTTGTTCACATTTTATTTGCTCTCTTTAAAATGAATCGTAGTTTTTTTCTGACATAGCCATTCTGATAGGAGCCATTTGATTGTGAAATGCAGGAAAAAAGTCAAAATTAAGGTGTTACTTGTTTTGTATTTTAAAATATCGGGTGATTATTCTTTGGGTGTGTTTAAAAAAACCTGGCTTGTCTACAATCAAAAATATGCTACCTTACACCTCTCTGAGAACTCCTTTATAGGGAAAAGTGCATTTGTAAGTCCTCTAGCTTACTTGGCTTGCCTCAAAACATAGCATGCCTTTTAGGATGCTGAGTAGTGTGTGATGGGAACATCCTCTTGCTTCAGTAAGTATCTGGGAGGGTTGGGCATAGCCTGAGGATGACTCCAATTTAAAGCTTTGTGAAGCTAAGAAATGAAAAGCTAAGCATACACATTAGTCCTTGTGATGGGAGGAGCTGAGGTAAGATATGGGGAAACCTGCTTGAGGCTGGCCAGGGGGGTCTGGCTGGAAGGGTGCACAGGGCAAGGTGCTGGCCATCTTAGGCCTCACTGAGGAAATTGGGATTGTACTGGCTCCATAGGTTCAGAACAAAAGAGCACAGTGTGACAAGTAGGTTAGATATGAGGAAATATCTAAAAAATCTTCACCCAGAACGTCTTCCCTGGAATGTGGGGAAGCGGTCCCAGCACCAAGCCTGCCAAAGTTCAAGAAGCATTTCAGCAAATGCTTTCAAGCACATGGTGTGACTCTTGGGATGGTCCCGGGCAGGGCCAGGAGTTAGACTTTTATGATCTTTGTACATCTCTTCCAGCTCAGGGTATTCTATGATTCTAAGTGCCTGGCTGCTAGTAACTTTACTGGGGGCTTCAGGAAGTGAAAAAGGATTGAGCTGGCAGCTGGACGAGAATACCTTTACAGAACCAGCAGTCATTCTGCACTAAATCCACCCTCCATTAATTTTTGCATATTGCTTGGGGTAGGGTCAGACCCATTGTATTTTTACTATTTGCATCAAATATATTTCTTTTAAATATTACCAGTTTTTCTTCATATTAGCTTGCAAATAAGTTTCTGTTTAAACAAGTTTTTTCAATCATTTCAGCAATCCTGGATTTAAACCTCTCTGATTAAAATGAGATAGAAACTGATACAGAGATACTTTCTCATTTGCTTGCCTGTCAGCTTGTAACTTAGCCTTCCTCAGGCCATGTAGATTAGATATTTTCGCTTCCCAGTTGGTCCCCTATTCCCATCATTGATATTTTCCATATGTGTGTATGTTTACTTTATTCCTTCTGTGCACATCCTCCCATCCTCTGTTGTGGCATCTTTGTTCTGTGTGTTCTTATGAAAAATGAAACTCAGCTTGTAGTATCTTAATACGAAAAATGGTTACCTGTGCCTGAACTATAAAAAAATGCTTTCTCATTTTGACACAACACGGAGCACAAATGTATGTTCTTGTTAAATCAGGGTAATAGGGTGCATATGGAACTTTTGAACATACTAGAAGATTATTATCTTCTACCTACGCATTAAAATAAGATTGACTTTATTCTCAGCTGCTAAACACGTGCAGCTCTTATTGTGTATAAAAGCATTCTGGATTGGAAACACTGATCTACAATAATTTAGGGGCAGGTACAGCAGCCAGGGCAGGGAAGGCTATGAAATTCTAACTCCATTGTATGTAATGAGTGGTGTAGCCTCTTTGCAGTCACCCATTCTGAAATGTCTATACTTGGGTTTTATTTTAATTTGAACTGCAAACCAGCTCAGAGTCGAGGATCTATGTTTTTACAATGCAGAAGGTGGGGCAATGTATTTTCTGCCTCTAGAGTGTAACAAGAGAGGATAGACAGTATTAAATTAAGCACTTTTAACAAGAGAGAATGCCTTATCTCTGACTAGCTTTTTGTCAAAAGATCATAGCATAGCTTGGCAACTTGACAGGCATAAGATTTTGCTTACAAAAACATTTCCTGAACTTGTGGAGGTGTTGCTTACTGCCTGTATGCTTCTCTTAGAAAAACAAAAAATCATCTCTCCTTGATATTCTGATGAAGTCACTTCATATCTTACTTACCTTTTAAACCCTTATTTTTTCTCCTCACCTCTGTAGTTCTCACCATGTCACTGACTCATGTATCCCATTAAAGTGTAATCTATGGGCAAGGCAAAAGCTGTGACTAGGGAGGAAAAATCCCACATTCTAAATTTTATCAGGTATCTCTTCTGAAAGCGAAATCATACAAAGCTAAAGTACACACTAGCCCTGGGACAGAGGAATTAAGCATGTGTGTGTGACATGAAGAAGGCGGGTGGCAAAGAGCTGACTTATACTTTTTCTGTAGACTGCTCTTTTAATTCAATCAAACAGAAAGCAGAGGATGAGCAATGTGATTTTTCAAATGTGGTTTTAGAGAAGAGGGGCTTGTGATTGATGAGAACTTTTTCCTCAAGGCCTGAACTTTGAAGGGCTGGAATTAGTGTGTCTTGGCATTGTGAGATCTAGTTCAGAAGTACTTGCATCCTTGATTATGCAATTTAAAAAGTTTCTGTAAATTCAGTTGAATTACAGTAGCAAAGACGTGCATGGGTCTCTAGTTACATCATAGTGCTGAAATATGCTGGTGTGGTTTAAGGTGGGAATTAGTGGATGGGATTTCAGAACCAGTGGGTTCTGAAATTCACACTTTATTACAGCTGATGGGAATGTTCTCATTGAATTCGGTGGAAATACAGCTGAAGCCAGTGCTGGATGCTATAGTATGTCCTGCCCAAGAGCTCTCTTGAATTTGGAAAGGAGAGGTTCAGGCAAATGTCATTTTCTGAGATGTTTTGTAAGGCAAACCTGTCATAGTGAAAAATTTTCTGGGAGTGTCACAAAATGTGATGCCCATGTTAGGCATTGAGGGGAGAGATGAAAAGCCAGTAATACATGTCTGTCTGTAGTTAGAAATTAGTCTTGCCTGATTAAGGGATGGTAGAAAAAAAATCTTAGGAAACCAGCCTATCTGGAGAGTTGAAGCCTGAATTGTATTAATATTAGGTTTTCCTTCTCCTCCATCTATGCACAATACAAAAATTATAGTGGGAAATGAAAGCTGCTTCTGTCAAAGCATTTTGAATTTGAGGCAAAGACAACTATTTCTATGCAGAGATACACATTAGGTCTTTGTGATCTGTTTGCTATTACCATTTGAGCTTATGTGTTTCTCTGATGTTTGAATAAAGAGGAAGAAAATTTTTTAGGCTGAACTTCAATATGCCAATGAGATGCTTTCTTTCTTGAATAAGTGGCTGCAAATATAAAAATATTTAATATGGAGTGTTCAATAGAAAACAGAAATACTAAATTATTCTAAGCACTGTGTCCAAAGATAAAAATACTGAATAAATAAAGGGCTTGTTGAAGTATCTTGAACCTAAGCATTAAATTATTAAGAGGCAGAAAGATTAATTTTGGACACTCATTCAAAAGAAATGAATTTTTTTTTTTTGGCCATACCAGAAGATTTCAGAGTTTCCTAATAAAATATTCTTCCTTTTGGCTGTTTCTGATTGCAGACTTTTGAAGCCTTAGAAAAGAACTTAAATCCTAAACTCTGTTTAATTAATTTCCTCTATGCACTGTAAGAATGCATTACATCACAGTGCCTACCAAAGTAATTATCAGGCCTTGGAGGATCTACTACAAGAGCGCTAAATTCACCGTGACTGGAGTAGTGTTCATGAGGGTTGATATTGTTTAGAAGGTCTACTTTTTTTTTTCCCTTGCTGATCTACTCGATGTACACAGGTTATTTGGAGCAACTTTCAAATTTTGTCTGAAGTGGCTTACATGAATGGCCGACAAATGACTAAACCCTCATTGCATGTGAATCCCATATCTTGTGAACTGAGATAAGAGGGAAGAATGGGAATAAGACGGAAAGGAGCTTATCAGAGGAAAATCCCTGTTAATGCTAATAGCCACGTGCAAATCATGGTTCTTTCTTCCCCCTCCTTAATTCTCAAGATACCTTGGAGCAGCCAGCTCTTTTGTCCGGTGCTGTTACAGATCCCTTTGCTCACCTGAAAACAGCTGGTTCTACACAACCATGTCATCAACCAACAACTCTAGCATAACCATCTTTGTGCAAGATATCTGAGTGCCAGAAGCATCAGCTGAATTATTCAAGATTCTGATGCTATGCTCTGAATGCAAAAGAGCTGCCAATGTCTTGCTTTGAAGCATATACTATGAATTTCCTTATATCCTTTTTAATAAGCCTAAAACACTTTGTGCCCAAGGACTTCCTAGCTGTAAAAGAAAGTCTCATGCCAAATTTGCACATATATGCATTATTTTGACTAACATATGATTTACAGCACTTCTCTGTTTCTTTCCCTTCATGAATATATTCAGAATTTGGGGTATCTATTACATGTAAACATCTATTTTTATCTCTAAAAAGCATCTTGCTGGGTACTTAACAGGTTGAAACAATCTCCTCCTCTTTCAAGTATAGATCAGCCCTCCTATTACAATCTCAGATATGAGGTTTTAATGGTTTTAAGGAATTAGTAATGGGATATGGAGATTTTTCCCTGCAGCCCTGTTGGTTCAATTAGGGTGCTTTCCTCTAACAAATAAACATGCTGTTTGGTGATTTCCATTGAGTTTGTGTTCCAGGGGTGGCCCTGTTCTGAAAAACAGCCTGAGTTTACACTTTCTTTAGCAGACACTATGGGACAACTAAGGATCGAGTTAGTGAGGGTAGTTGAATGCCTGGTTTTTTGAGTTGTTTCATGGAGTACATAACAGAAACACCAAAACTTACTATTATACAGTGTAAAGATGATGTTAGGACCAGCAATGAAGTCCAGCATTGTCCAGCAGAACAGGCTGCTGTTCTGACACTTTAGGATAGAATAAAATGCTTTTAAAGCAGCATTTTGATATAAAATATGTAGGAATAACAGCCATCTTTTAGGCAGTAAATTATTGGTGCATAAGAAAACAGAAGCTTTGTCTCAGCTTGGCTAATAAACGAGTTCAAGACTCAGTAAGATATGCTTTGAGTTGTGTTACTGCTGCCATGTTTGACTGTAGAGTTGTGCACTTTTCCAGGTGATGGAGTTTTACTGCCAATCCTGTGAGACAGCCATGTGCCGGGAGTGCACAGAGGGAGAACACGCAGAGCATCCCACCGTACCACTCAAGGATGTGGTGGAGCAACACAAGGCTTCCCTCCAAGTCCAATTGGATGCTGTCAACAAAAGGTATGGAGACTCCACTTGTCGCTTTCAAGGAGCTGCCGGGGGCGAACAACCCAGTGTGTTGCGTGTTGCAGCCTTCCAAGAGAAAGCGTCCCGCCAGGGAAAGGCTTTTCTAGGGGCTTTAGCAACTTCCCTGAGCGATGGGTGATTTCAGCAAGTGTAGCGACTTCTCAGCTACAAGTGATTCCAGCTCTTGTGATTCAGCGCTTTGTGAAACCAACCCGGCAGAACTCGGGGATAGAGAGACAGGAGCCTTGTATGGCAGTTCCACAGAGTTAGCTTTATCGTGCAGCAGCCTCTGTGAAGGTGAGGCCAGGGACAAAATCCCCCTGTCTGGGGGCAGAAACAGGGGTCTTTTTATGGGAAAGGCAGGGGGTTGGGTAGAAACCAGTTAGTCAACTGGGTACAAGGTATTACCATAAGGAAGCAAGGCATGCTGGGGATGTTCACTTAGTCGCCATAACCTAGAGGTAGGTTGCTTATCTCTGGTGTGAGTCCTTTTGCCCTTAGGCCTCTCTCCTCCAAGGGAGTGCCAAGGGCTCACAGCCGTCCGCATCCACTGACTATTTTCCATTTTCAGTTTTATCACTGGCTTCCTGTGCTAACTGAGGTAGTTGTTTTAATGTGCTGGTGCCATGGGTATTTACCTAGAAAACAGGGATAGTGCAGCTAGCATAAGGACAAAAAATCCATTGAGTGGGATGTACTGCGGGATTAGTGAAAAGAGCAAAAGATTCCTATCTGTCTTTCACAAAAACCAGGCCATTTGAAATGCAGGTGTCCTCCAAAGAACGGGCATGAAATGCTAAGGAAGAAACTACTATCCAGTCGTTAATTTAATGATAGCTAAATAAATAATACTGGGTGATAAAAAGACTGATACAAATACTATGGTGGCAAAAAGGCTTAAAAAAAAGAAAAAGTGGGGTAGATCTAGTTATATCTTCTCGAGTAGATATATGTAAAGGACAGAGGATCCAAGGTCTCATTGTTGGTAATGTCTAAAGTCTAATGGATTTGCACAGGGGAGGACTGTGGCTTAGCCTTATTTTATCAGACCAGACCCACTGTGTGGTTACAAAAGGAATGAACCTACTTCTGGGAAATGACCAAATTTAAAGACAGCCTGCTGATGAGAGGGTTTAATCAAAAGATACCAGGGCAAGGGGCAATGTTTAATGACTTTTGAAACAGCAATCTTTGTAATTTAATTCCTCCCTCAGGCTTCCAGAGATTGACTCAGCACTTCATTTTATATCTGAAATCATACACCAGTTAACCAACCAGAAGGCTAGCATCGTAGATGACATTCATTCCACTTTTGATGAACTCCAGAAGACTTTAAATGTGCGAAAGAGTGTGCTGCTCATGGAGCTGGAAGTGAATTATGGCCTTAAACACAAAGTAAGATGCATGTTTTGTTTCAATGAAAAGCTGCTAATTTAATCAGCCAGTTTTTACAAATGATGCGGGATGCCAGTTTGACAAATTGTGTCTGAGATCCAGAGAACTTTGTTTTCCTGAAATCAAGTGCTGCAGAGCCTCACTTGTGGGTACCCAGCGTTATAAGATGAACATGAAGATACAGGCCAAACAATTTGTCCTGAAGAACTGAGTAAGGCTGCCTGTTTTGCCTCACAGCACTGTCTTCCTTTCCAGTGCTTGGTAACATATTTCATGTTAGATGCCACCTGTTGGAATACAAAAAGATTGGAGAGACATCTCACTTTCTTAGGGGAATGCAGAGAGTAATAGATTGCAGAGCTGTATTCACTCTTTTACTTCCTATTTGGATGATCGAATCTGAGGGTTTTCCCCTATATTGTAGACTAAGCTTCAGAGGAAGAAAACAGAAACCTGTACTTTTACAAAGCAAAGCCTGTAGCCTGGTGGGTAGAGATTCTGTTGAGGATTATTAGGTCTGAATCGGGAAAATAAAATAGACCTTATTTTCCTGGGCATCAGTTCTCTGCTTTATAAAGAAAGATTTCTTCCCTGAAAGTAGCCTTTAAAAGGAAATAGCATCAATAACTGGAGTTTCAAGGGTGCCATTACCAAGCAGCTTGAACATCTCCAGATGTCTGAAGTGGAGGAATGCTGCATTCCTGGATCTAGAATAGGCTTGAAAACATCATTAGAAAGGTGCTGAACTGCTGAGCCCGTGGAAATGGAGGAATTCTAACATATGCACAGGATACGTACTTTTAGGAATTTAGGGAGCCCAAAACCACTGGGGCACGGAATTTAGTCATCTCCAGAGCTAAGCAGCAGTGTAGAGAAGTTTTAGCATCAATAATTTGGACTTAGTTCCTCCCAGGTTCATCCAAATGTATTCATGGTGTCACAATGTAGTCAAGATGTCACGCTTACTTCCATAGCAAGCAAATATACTCTGTGTGGGTACAAAGTCTACACAAAATAGAATATGATGTTAAATTATGTTACTGTTGTTTAAAGAGATTTAAAATAATTTAATAACTATTTTGAGCATTAGAGAATCAAATTTTTATGAAGTTGCACATAAGCAGTAAAAGAGGCATCTACCCTGTTTGTGTAAAAAAAATCCCAGTTGAAACTGGATTTTAATTTTGAATGCACAGGAGTCCTGCAAAATAAGTCAAACCCAAATCATCAATTATTCTAATCATATGCTTTTAAAAAATGTAACAACAAAAGGGCTATGCTTTACTAAAAAGAAGTTGGCAATTCAGTTTGTTGTCCAATGGACTGAAATAGTGTAAGATGTACAATACTCTATGTCCATTTTAAATATTATTTATGTTAGGATTTAATATTTTCCATTTTTGTAATGAAAGAAAACTGTCTTAAGAAAGGATTGATTTTAAAACATAGCTGCAAATTGTTTTTTTTAAAGTTTGTGACCTGTTATATGAAGCATATGGGGTTTTGTTATCCTGGGACCTTGTTAGCTATGCTCTCTCTTTAACTACTTATGTCCTTGAATAAAGACCAAGCAAATTAGAAATGCCTTGTATTGCATCCTGAGAAGTTTCTATATGCCTAGAAAAGCAGATGACTTGAAATTTCAGTGTAGTCTTGAAATGTGTTCATTCTGTTTTGATTGCAAAAGATTTTATGTTGTTATCACTTTCCCATGTCAGTAACACATGAGCCTGGATTTTCTCCAGTGGATGAAAAGCTTAAAGCTTTGGAAAATTCAGAAAAAAATGCCTTTAGAATCCAGTGTCATTACATAGTGTGTCTCAGCAAGGGAAGAGTATTTCATAGCAATAAATATATCCAGTCTCTAAGTTTACTTTACATCAACTGAAGTGTTTCAAAAATATTTGCTTTACAGTGATGGTCAACAAAATAACTTCTCTAATCCACAGTCATGTCTGTGCCCTGGTTCTTCTCTGCAGGAAAAACATACCAAGTGTGTGACTGGGTACCTTCGTTTGGGGATTTTATCAGTGGAGAGTGTGGGGGGCAGCTGCAATGTTTTCTTGACTATCATGAATGTCTCTGCTAGGTTGTTATAATTCAGGGATCCTCTTTCCAATTCATTGCAAAATTGGTTTTAAAAAAAAAAGTTAGCCCTGTTCCCAGCCCACACTTAACAATTTTGAGGTCAAGGATTTTAAGGATTTTAGACTGAGGGCCAGAACTGACCCTATAATAGAAGCTCTTTCATAGTCTTAAATATGGAGTGGCTACTTGCTGCCCACCAAAATTTCAGGCTACTCAATCCAACTTTTTCCGCTATTCACAGCCCATTCTGTATGTTCTGCTTTCCTGCCTGCTGAAAGTGAGGAATCAATTTACCTTCTGCTAGGGAGATTTTTCCTTTCTTCACTTAATTTGGTTCAGGAATCCCACTTTTCCTCAGGGTGGATGTGCATCCAGGTCTTGAGGCCTTCTTGTCGATTTCCATAGAGGAGTCACCCACAGATTCCCTTGGCTCTGAAGTAATAGTGTCAAGAAGTTTCTTGCAGCCTCTCTTATTAATGAGCCTCATGACTCCAAAATATCTCTGCATCTGTGAACACAACTAATTCCCAGTAACTGTCTCATTAACTGTGACTGCTGAGAGTTAAATGGAGCAGGGTTCAAGCTTCTACATTTGTTGCTGGGTTTTTGCTTGAAAAATCCAAACCAAACCAAACAAAAAAACCCCACAACAAGACAGGTGGGGCAATAATTCAGTCTAGTGTGCCAGTGGATCTGTAAAGTCTTGAATACCCAAACCGGGTTGTTTGTGTTGCAGCATTATATTTCCAAATACAGGCTGGTGATTCATGTGGTACTTCTTCTAAAATAAAGGTTTAAATTAAACTCTAAAATAAGAAATCATAAATTTGGTTCCTACAAAGACCTTTAGATGCTACATCTTTCTAGGATAGGTCTTGTAACATGATGCTAATCTGGTGTTTGTTACTGCACACAGGTCCTCCAGACACAGCTGGATACCTTGCTAGAAGGACAGGAAAGCATTAAAAGCTGCAGCAACTTTACAGCCCAAGCCCTCAACCATGGCACCGAAACCGAAGTGCTGCTGGTGAAGAAGCAAATGAGTGACAAGCTGAACGAACTGGCTGAGCGGGACTTCCCGCTGCAGCCCCGTGAAAATGATCAGTTGGACTTTATAGTGGAAACAGAAGGCCTGAAGAAGTCCATTCACAACCTGGGGACTATTTTAACCACCAATGCTGTTGCCTCTGAAACAGTTGCCACCGGTGAGGGACTGAGGCAGACAGTGATCGGGCAGCCCATGTCCGTTACCATCACAACCAAGGACAAAGATGGGGAACTCTGTAAATCTGGGAATGCTTACCTCACTGCTGAACTGAGCACGCCTGATGGGAGTGTAGCAGACGGAGAAATACTTGACAACAAAAATGGCACTTACGAATTTTTGTATACTGTTCAGAAAGAAGGGGACTTCACTTTGTCACTGAGACTTTATGATCAACATATCAAGGGCAGCCCATTCAAACTTAAAGTGGTCAGGTCAGCCGACGTGTCCCCTACCACTGAAGGGGTTAAGAGGCGTGTTAAATCTCCTGGCAGTGGTCATGTGAAGCAGAAAGCTGTGAAAAGACCTGCAAGCATGTACAGCACTGGCAAAAGAAAAGAGAATCCTATTGAAGATGATTTGATCTTCAGAATAGGTAGGTGACTTGGCTGCCTGTTGACATACTTAAAAACAGTTCAGGGAAATGGAATGAAAAAGTTTAGTTATTGTAAAGCTAAAGCTGTAAGTAGAGCAACCTGATAATAACATTAAGCCTCTTGACTTTTGTTTATATGTAAATTTTGGAAGTACACACTTCACAAATAGTTTGCAGCAAATATTTAATTGGGATTTTGGTTGAGAAATGGATACATTTGATTTGGGGTATTTTAAAAATAGTTAATATTCTTATTACAGAGCTTTTGGTATGGCTTAAAGTAATTCAGCTTGTAATTTCTGCTTCTGTATCCCTTGCTTCTAGTGAGCAGTTTCTGGCTTGACTACCAAATAGTGGTATGATTCTGGTTTGGCTTTTGTTGGTAGTGCTGTTGTTTGTTAGATTTTGTTTTAAACTACTCTCTCCAAAACACCATTAATTCTAGAAGTCTTAAATGTTTTGCCAGAAGTGCAGAGCCTTTTAGTTCTGTCATGATGCAACCACGACCGTGGGCTTTATTTTTGAGTTCTGCCTTCTCCCCTTCTTCACCACTCAAAAAAGGAAGACGAATTTCATTAGAGCAAGAGCTATGCATGTCTCAGAACTTTTGCTCCATGAAACCTCTTGGAGTGTCCACGTTTTGGATATATGGATCACTATTTTATGGAAAAAACAGAGCTGAGAGTAATATTTCATGTTCAGTTTTCAGCCATTCATTTCACAGAATGACCTTCTATAGAGATGTTCCTTTGGGCTTCTGTGGGCTTGTGTATGCATTGTCTGAAAGGTCAGAGCTGTAATGCTCTAGGGTTTTACACTCTGCCAAATTATGCAGGTAAAACTTCTGACATTTTCACAAGGATTGCCTTCATGGAGTTCATTTACTTCCAGTTTCAGCTCACTTTGGAAAGTTAAGGTTTGATTCATTTGTTGGTGAGGTAATGTAAAGTTTATCACTGTTCTCCAACACAGCTGTGTATCTCTGTTTTGAACTCATTGTTGAATTCCTCCAATGGCCCTGGCCAAATCTGGGTCTGTATTGTAAACTGGGCAAGATAAATCTTCTTTTTTGGCTGCCAGAAGCTCATACAGCTGTGTTGGAGAATCACACTGTAATATTACTCTGGGCATCCAAGCATATGGAGTGTGCTATTGTATGTATGCTGATGTATGGGCTTTTATGCACAAGTAAATTGATCAGCTGCTAGCAGGGGATTGTTCTCCTGCTAGTACTAACAAGAAATAGCATTAATGCAACATTAGTGCATTTTATTCATGGGGATGTGTGTATTGTATCTTCTGCCAATTCTGTGTTATTTGTGGCTTTTAAAATGGCATGTGGTTCTCTTCAGACATTCCAAGGTCAAATTGTTGACTACACGTTCACAGATTTGTGTAATTCATTATTTACAAGGGCAGAGTATTTCTTGCATCCTCTTTTTCTCTCTCAATAATTTATATCCTCAACCTATTATTTTTTTTAAACAGGTGTAACCTCTTAAAAGTGTGTCCATGCAATATCCGTGTAGCATGTCCTTAGTCTATACAAACGAAAACAAGAATGTTCTTATGATATCTAGAAAATAATTGTTGCCCAATGGTTTTGCTACTTCTACAACAAGTAGGAAGCACGAAAGTGAGAGGGAAGTCTTTTATTACCTTGCTTTTGTGCCCTAGACCCATGCTGAGCAGGGGTCAGAGGTGTTCACAGCATCAGCCACTTCTACCTTCCCTGATAAATCTCTTCCGTGTCCTTCAAAGAGGGGTTAAGAGACATGGTTGTCATCAGCTGCTCTGTCCAGGACCCCATCTTATGTTCTAGCTCTGCCATCCTGCGCTGTGTGCCTTGGTATTTTTTCTCTTCTGGCACTTTTTGTGACTGGGTTCTTTGACACCATTTAGCAGTAGTGGTTCTATTTCCCACTTTAACTGCTTTTTTCTCTTCATCTGTTTATATTTGGAATTGGCATCAGATACAGCCAGATGGAGAGCTGGCCCTCTGCTAGAAAGTTCAATTTTCCTTTTCCTCAGACTTTTTAGTTGTCTCTTAGGTCATGTAACTGAGCTTCTAAGTTTAGCTAGTACATTAATATGTAAAATAAAACATTGCCTTTAACAGAACTTCTGTCAGCCTCCTTACTAGGTGTGAATGCCATCTTCTGTTCTGTTATCAATGCTGAAAGCAAATAGGAGACTTACTGTGGATTTACTCTACATAAACCCTTACAAACAAGGCCTATGCAATAATAGCTTTAGTGCAGTTTAAAAAGCAGGCTTAGAGGGAGCAAAGGGATTCTTGATTGGGTGTTTCACAGAATCACAAAAGAAATAAGGTTGGAAGGGACCACAAGTGGGTCATCTGGTCCAGCCTCCCTGCTGTAGGAATAGGAATGACTAGTAATGGGAAAAAATAATTTCCTTTTCCAGTTTATTAGCTCAAATCCCTCTGATGCTCGTTGTGAACTGTATAGGTTTGTGATGGCTGGTGTGGAATTTTGCCAGGCCTACATTGCATTGCATTGTAGTCGTACCTATATTGGATGGAGGGGGAAGAACTCTTGGTATCACATTGCTGGCAAAGTCCTCAGCACAGTTCTGATGTGCTGACAACAGAGGCCTGGCCTGGATTTAACTCTTGTTGTTTGAGGTTTGGCTGCTGTGGCAGCAAAGAACTTCTGAGGTGCACCTACCCCTAGGTTTGTGCATACCTGTCTGTGGTGACAGGGGCTCTGCTGCACCAGCAGGGCTTGGGGGTGGTCTTGGCCAAGCTTTTAGGGACAGATGCTGTGTAAAGCAAACTAACACAAATCAGTCCATCTTCACTACCAACAGCGTGTGGGCATATCTGCCAGAGTTCCTACTGAATTATTCATTCCTCTTTAAAGGTTACAAGCAGCATGCCTTCAGCCTTCAGCAGACTGACTGATTTTAAAACATAGAGTTACATGGGAACTTGGATTAGAAAGACTGACATTTCTTTTACAGTAAGCACACAGGGTTAACATGCAGTTTTACTACAGAGACTTCTGTGTTTCAGCTGCATCTGTTGTGAGAGGGGGCATCACATCCTCATAATGTGCAAGATTTGACTAAATATCTTTTGGCACTCTGAGGAAAAAAGAAAGGAAGCTGGGAAACAAGAAAACCTTTTTTTTTCAGTACCACATAGGAAAGAGTCCAAGAAGAATTATTTGTAGTGCTGCAGGCAGGGAAGAAATGGTTCCTACACAACAGGTTATGGCCACTCACAACCTGTAAAGTCTTCCAATAATCTATAATATTTCTGCAGTTTGTCTCTCTGAATCTATTCCCTTCCTGCTGGAGGAACTGACACATTTTTTCTTTGTATTTTAGGAAGCTGGGGAATCTAAGTTAGCAGGCGGGGGGTTTATTATTCATATTAGTAAAACTTAGAAAGCAAAAACCACTCCTTCTCTTACTACGAGCATTAAAAATATACAAGTTTGTTCAGATTCCTAGGACTTGAAAAGCAGATTGTTACTACAGTTACATGATGTAATTTTTAACATCTCCTGTGATTGTTAATGGGCTTTTAGATTATTTTTTCCCTTCTTTTTGGTGAGATTCAGTATGGCCTCTATTGTGCAAGAGTAAAAGATTGAAATTCTGAAGCATTTCATATGTGCTAGAATTGTCTTGAGCAGAAAATGCATACTTTCTTTGTTGAAAGCTAAATTAATTGGTTTGTGCAAGCTATGCTCAGTAATACCAGAAGGAATTAGATAGAGCTAAAACAAATCTGATTATTATCTTTATACAAAAATGGTATAAAAGGAGATACTCCACAGGCCACAGATCTGCTTCCTAATAGCTCTGTTCAGCCTTCCCCTTTTGAAATCTCTCCTGTTTTCTCCCAGTCCCCAGCAGCTTGCACTAAAATACCTGTCTTTTCCTCCTTTGTGCGTTGCAGTAGCTCAGAATAGGAGGGAGATAAAGCTGGGCAATGAAGGGCACAAAAGATGCAGGCTTTCATCTCTTAACCAGGCTGCTTGGGAAACACTGGAATGAGGCTCTTACTGGTTCCAGCCCTGTGCAATTGAAGTGTTGGTGCCTCCCTAGGCTAAGGAGAGATGGGTGACTGCCTGTGATGGAGAGAAGACAAAACATGAAATGCCTTGATACAGAGGGGTAGTATCTTGCAGTAAAAGACTTGCTGAAGACTCTCTCTTAGGCAGGTGTGTTCATAAGGAAGGAATTTCTGCTTACAGAAGAGAGCTATCATCCTTTGGTATTGCAGAGTCAGTTGCAAAAGCCTGCTTTTCCAGAGGCTGACATGCTTTCCTACAGGCTTTCCTCTCAGCATCTGAAGTGCCTGCGCTTGGCTTCAGATCTTTGCTGGCGTAGTGAATTATTCAAAACGGAAATTTCAAAGTTATCTGATTTCCTCTTCAACCTACATTAGGAAATAAGCTTTCTTCTCCAGAGGAATTCTGCAGAGGAATTTCTGCCATTGCAGAGGGGACTGTATAAAGGCCTGTATGCAGATTAGGACCTAGGTGATAGGTTTAATAGCTGCAAAGTGCTGGGTACAAGGACATTGCATGGAGCTGAATTTCATCTGCACACTGTGCTAATAAATTGCTATTTCTTAAACTTACTGTGAAATGTGACTGTGGCATTCCAGGGTAATTTCTTCAGTTTTTCCTTTGATGTATATTTACAAGGTCCCACTGAAGTAACTTTTTATATAGGTCTCTCCTATCTTTAAAAACAAAATTCCTTGACTTTCAAGAACATTTTTCTAAGGCTAAAGAGCATACATTCCATAAAGTTTGTGCTAGTTGGTTCCAGATGCTCCAGCTTATGCCTCCTCTTTTCTAACAAATGTTTTCCCTTTACTCTCAGTAGTAAAAGGAATGTTTCTCCCTTTTCATCCGTTCTCTTTGGCTAAGAAGCAAAAAGGAAACTTATCATTAGCATATGGTGGAAAAAAATTGCTGCATGCATCCCTCAGGCACTGCTTATTAAAAGAATAAACAGAAATGGCTCAAGTAAGGGTAATGTAATTGGTATGTAACTCGCTATTCCCTGAATATGTACTTTACCCTTGCAGTACAAAAACTGAGAAGCGTTTGCCTTGTTTAGAGGATGAAGCAGATGGAGTTGAAGAAAATAGGTCTTGAAACAAAGGGACATTCTTGCAGCACTGAGTGCAGAGAAATTAAATGTTACTTGTTCACCAGTGACAGGAAATATGCATCCCACAGCCATCACCACAGAAGAAAGAAGGGTTGTTACGAGCATGCACATCCCTGATGAAAGCTAAATACAAATTAGAGCTGATATGTATGTCTTATATTAGGCATCACAGTCAGAACAGTTTTAATCACTGAGCTCTGGGATATTTTGGACTAACTAAAATGAAATACAAGTTTTTCAGTTAAAACCATATATTGGAACCAGTTAATGTCTGATACACAGCCAGTGAATGCTTGTAAAAATATTTCACCAAGAAAAACAGCGCTGCATCCAAATCCTGGAAAGAACAGCTTATAGAGTTGCTGGTTGTTTGGTGGGGTTTTTTTGTTTTGTTTCAGAATTCCTTCATTTATTATGAATAACCTTGGAGTCCAAGATCATAACTGCAGTCTTTTTTAAAGACCCCTGAGTCTCCTTTACAAACAAATCAGGAATTTGGATCCTGTTCCTGTGTTCCAGGTGTAATTTGGACCAGCCACTTCAGGGCTGATCTTTTAAAGACATCAGTTTGCTCTGTGATGCTCCTTGGAACGTCTCAGAACAAACATCTAAGTAATAAGCCACCTAAACTTAATGAACTTTTGTGCAGAATTGACATTTTACAACTCCTTATCACCTTAAGCCACCGGGTAAAAGACTTACAGTTCTACGTAAATCACGAGTGCATTTATCCTGGGTTAAAATGAGACTACTGTATGTGGACACTGCTTTATTAGAACAACCCAAGGTGTCTCCAGAAGTATTCAGTCTCCAGGTGTTGGTCTTCATTGGCCCACAAGTCCCATTTGTTCAAAGCTACTTCTTCATCTGAATTTCCCTGCTAAGGGAATTTTTGAAGCCTATGACTGAAAACTGTATATGAGGGAATAGGAAACTCCCCTGTCTTGAAATGGCCCCATCCAAAGTGATATGTTTTATCCCAGCTTTGTGATTTCACTGAGGAGACTTAGCTAATGGTACTAAACCCATGTCATCTGTCCAAGTTATCTTAGCCTCTGTCTGTATGTTCCCATGTACTGCCCCTTTAATTGCCTTTTCAGTAGAATAAAAAGCTGCAGTTTAAAAAAAGTCCATCACTTACGTAAAAACCTTTTACTACTTCCCTCATACAAGAGGCAATTTTTGAACACTGACTTATGAAGGCCAAAGAGGCAATTAATGTTGATGGAGGCTAGGGTGGCACACGTGCTGAAGAGTGAGAACAGTCCCTTGAAAAATCCTTACTTGTAGGTAGATTTGTGTATCTATTACTGAGAGGGTTCTTTGAAGTTGTAGCAGTGAGAACAACTCTTCAAAATAAAAATCCTTTGATCAGAAATGTAATAATTGCACGTGTTGGCATTTGGGTCCTAACTGATTAGTCCTGTCTAACCTGATTTCTTATGTGCTTTGTGTTCAATTTTAGGCACCAAAGGAAGAAACAAAGGGGAATTTACAAATCTTCAAGGTGTAGCTGCATCTACAAATGGAAAGATATTAATAGCAGACAGTAACAACCAGTGTGTGCAGGTATGAGGGGATGAGGATATGCCACTTCCAGTGTTTTTCTCCTTGCCCCCACACCTCTGCCTGTTATGGAGACCCAGAAAGACACACTTTGTACAATTTAGGCAGATACAGAAAATACAAGGGAAGCTCAACTTACCACCCATTAACATTCCATCTTCTTGACCTGCAGCTGTCTTTTTCAGATCTATACTATATCTAGTATATAATCAGAGTTTATTTCCATTCCTTATGATGTTTGGCAATGAACGAAAAAATAAGTTGTGCAATAATCTGGAAAAATGCCTTTTTGTAAATATAATTTTACATTGTACATTTCATCACTCTCATGTTTTGAAATATAAATCTATGGCAAGGTGCCACAAATACAATTTCTTAAGGAAGTACAAATAGAAAAATAAACACGTAGATGTCATTTTCAAGTGGCTTTTAGTCTATTTAATTGATTTCTCTTTCTGATATCATGATCAAATCTTTTCTGTGGTAGCACCCCTGACACCCATAATTTCTTGGCTTCTGTAACCTGTGTGAAAATCAAGCTGTATTTTTTCTTTGCTTGCCATGTATCTTTTTTACCATTAACAATTTGTCATCACTCTCCAGGCTGCCCATGTGGTAGCAATGAACACGGCAGCAGCATGTGGCTTGTTCTTGTATGTGAGAACCAGCAAGCCACATGCCATGAGAACTTGTTTCCAGGCCTTTTCAGAGACGAATATTCATCAGCACCCTCATGCTTCACAACTTGCAGCCACTTCAGAGGAACTTCAGTGTTTAGTTACCTGGCTTGGGGACACAACCAGTGGACATATTCCTATGTTTTCTACAGACTTAGTGTTTGACTGTGGCTGAGTCACTCAGTGCCTCAGTTTCCTCATTTCTAGTAAGGGAATAATACCATCCCCTCTCACCTGAGAGAGACATTGTGAAGCTTAATTCACTAATGTTTGTGAAGTACTTTGAGATCACTGAAGAAACAGTGCAATGTAAGTGCGGAAAATTTATTTTTTTTTAAATTCAGGTCCAGATGGAAGCCGCTTCTTAAATTAGACGTATCACTTTCAAATATGGACTGTGTAAAAGTGGTTCATGTTTCCAGCTCTCTTGCTGACTGTAGTGTTCATTAGTGACTTGCTAAAATTAAGCTTCAAGAAATAGGTGATGGTCATATGTGGACATAATTTTAAAATTCATGTTTTCTCTTACAGATATTTTCCAATGATGGTCAGTTCAAAAGCCGTTTTGGCATACGAGGAAGGTCTCCTGGCCAGTTGCAGCGGCCAACAGGAGTGGCTGTGCATCCCAGTGGTGACATCATTATTGCAGACTACGATAACAAATGGGTTAGCATATTCTCATCAGATGGAAAATTTAAGGTATGAGTTACGATGTTAACTCTCCTGAGCTTTCTCTGTCTTACAAAGGAATGCAAAGTAACATGGTTTTTCAAGAAACTGCATAGTTTGGCTGTAACTTAGTCTAAATTCCATTGTTGTGATATGGAAACCCCTGACACAGCCACATTGTATAATTATTAGGAGGAGATCACTGCAGTAATGCTGATGTTACACCAAGCAGAGACAACATATTCCATACTGGGTGCTTAGATGCCTTTCTATAACTTATGGTTGAGCATAGCAAGTGCCAGCAAGGCTAGTTGGACTAGCTCAACAACCTTCACATCATTAATACTCTGATTGTACAGAAGGGTGTGTGCAGGTATATGTATGCACGAGACAAACACAAAATCTTACAAGGAGTACATGAAGCTCTTCAGTGACATACGGAGGAGAAAAAGAAGGTAGCAGACTGATGATGACTTCCTCTTTTGATCCATACTTCTCAGCAAATGAAGTGTATAATTCATGTATGATCCTGTTGCTAATAAAAGCAAGGAGAGGTAACCCAGGGTGTTGTTCCAGTGCTACAGCATAGACAGGAGTGTTTTAGGTGGTGTTGTGCACTGAAAAAACTGAAAGACAGTAATGATATTGTTGGTTTCAGAAATCAGAAATTCGAAGGAAAGCACACCTCATATTTTCATAGCAACTCTGATCCCTGTAATGGGAGTAAAATAAGACAGCTACTACACTACATTGATGATTTCCAACCTGCAATATTTATTTCGCTTGGGTTCAGGTGCAGTTCCAGAGAGAATTAAAGGTTTCCTCCCCTTGGTGCTGTTCTCTGAGTGCATGTTACCAACTCTGGTGATGCACACTAGAGAGAGCCACCTCTGGCAGAGGTTAGCAGTACTCACTCATTGGGATTATGGACCTGCAGGGAAACTTCTGCCCTAGGTACTTAGTTCTGGAGTACTTAGTTCTAGGTACTTAGTTCTGCATTGAGAGAAATTACCTGTTTGGCTAATTTTCTGGCAGCATAATGACCAAAAAGCTCAGGTTCTGATCTGCTCATGTGTGCAGCAAGAAATTGCCTTCCTCTGAATAGTCTTTGCAAAGTCACAAATACAAATAGGCAACTGTGCTTATGCAGTCCTCAGTGACCTCCCTCTAAGAAACAGGTGTGTATGCTTTTAGAAGGATCCAGATCATGTATAGACTTCAAGCTAAAATAAAACAATACTAAAATGTAATGCAAGTGTTAAAAAAATACAAATTACTTGCATTTGCAGAGAGAATGTGATTTTACTTGTCAAGTAATTTTGAAAATGTACAGCTACACAGGAAAACCTTGGTTTTGGCTGAAGTCCCTAAATGAAATGAAAACACCAAAACAAACCCAAAGAAATATGCAATTTAGTTAAGAATCCAAGTACTCTGAGTATCCTAAGTGTGTTTTCAATAATTATTAACATCTTTGTGAACTGGCTTGATCAGGACACAGAGCATGGAGGGCTTGTTTTCCTTCCTCCTTAAGATATGCTCTAAATCCAGCATGTTGGATGGTGCCAGCTCTGGAGGAAAAAACCCCTGGAGAAGGCAGGACCCTATGTACAATGTACTACCAGCAGGGAGACAGGTATTGAAAGAAATTAATTATTACTGTAGTCCCTCTGATGTGAAGCCTGGCTTTGTTTTCAGTCAATATTTTTGTTGGATTGCAAAAGCTGTGTAATGTTGGCAATGGTGGTTAATACAAATTAATGCATCAGACTTCATAGTTCTTGGGACTAGACTGATTAAATGAGAGATGAAACATCAGTGATATACTATTTTTAGATTGAATGCAATAAGCCTTATTTGAGAGCAAAAGTAAATGTTTGTAGAAGTATTTTTTTATACAGAGGGTAGGCATAAGCATATATGTACAGGGCAGGTGGCAGAGCATGTGTGTGGGGAGAGCAGGAGCGAGGCAGGGGGAGCACTGGGATGGAGACAGGGCACAGGGCCACACTGAGGAACTGCAATGGGAGAAGGGGGTCCTGTATTGGTGCAGCACTGGTTCAGGGGATCCTGTACTGCACAATGCAGCTGGACAGCTGTGCTGGGGAGGAGGGGTGCAGGTGGGGTGAGCACAGGGCCTGGGGGAACTGTGGGGGGACACACACAGGGTTGGGAGGTCATGTCCACCGAGGGTGAAGCTGTGATATGGGGGACAGTCACAAACAGACCCCATGAAGGAATGGGGCTTGTATTGGGCATGATGGTGCAGGACCAGGAGTTAGACTCGGTGAGCCTTGTGGGTCCCTTCCAGCTCAGGATATTATTCTATGATGGGGTTAAATAAAGTACATTGGAAGCACAAAACAGAGATATAACAGATCTAGCCTGTGGGAATCTGGGCAAAACCTTGTAATTTCTTGTGTGTTGGCAGTGGTAATTCTTACAGGGGCCTTGTCAGATTAAACTGGGCAGTGTTTGCTAAGGTAACAGAGAGAGAGAGAAAGGGATAATGGCATTTACCTTCAAAGGACTGTGCCTGCAAGTCATTGCGTAAGACCTCTGATGCAGGTGGCCTGCAAGTTGTTAACTCAGAAATATCAGGGGGCTGTTTTGAGCTTAATCTAACTATTTTTGATGTTGTCCCCTTCCTTCTGTATTTACTTACACTTACTCTCCCTTTGCGGAGTTTTAATAGTCATGTGAGCCATAAGGCAAGTTTCCCTGGATTCAGGCCCAGGCATCTTCCTGATTGCAGCACTGGACTGACTCCCCTTGGCAACCTCCACTGCCAGGCAGAAAAGTGTCACCTTCCTCAGTTGCTGGAGCAAGAAAGACAGAGCTCTGTTTTCTCAAGGCTGTAAAACTTACATAATGCAGTGGCAGATAAACTCTAATCTAAGCTTGCACCAAAACACGAGCTTCTCACATGAAAAGCTGTATTGTCCTGGAAAATATAAAGACTCAGATTGGGTCTTAGAATTCAGGGCTTCTGTTTCTGGCTATGCTACAGATCTCATGGGTGACTAGTGATCTTCATTTCACTTCCCAGTGTTTTATTTTTTCCATCTGTAAAGGACAGATAACAGTGCTGGCTTCCTCTGTCAAGTACTCTGAAATTGCCTAAGAAAACTGTTGCGGCAGATACAGCACTAGGCTAAGGAGAGAGGGCATGGTGAAGCAGCTGTACCAGCTCCTCACCAGTGTGGTGTTCAAACCTAGTGAAGGACCTGGACAACAGAGCCAAGAGAATGATTCCTGTTCTTCTGAGAAGAGAATTGTTTTCTTTCTAGTCTTGAAGAATTATATATAAGATGATAAACTTGTTATCAACCAAACAGGGCTCTGCAAGTCAAGTTAAGATCAAGTTTAGGTAGGTGGGGAAATATGAAAGGATACATTTTATATGTCAAACTTCTTTGTCTTTATCTCACGAGAAAAGTTAAGGAAAGAGCTGTCTGAAGCTGGTTGCATGTTCAGATGGGAATAGGTAGTGTAGTTAAATGGTCACAGTTGAATTTTGACAGTCACATGAATGATAAATCCACTTACTGTGTGATATTGCAATGTATGACAAAGCTGTATCTCCTTATTAGAGAAGTTCTCAAACAGAAAAAGATGGTATGTTGAAAGTTTGTAATTAATTGCTGACAATATTGAGTCTTTCAGACAGCAACAAGATTGGTAAAGTTAAACTTAAGCCCTAACACACTTCTACAGAGGAAAAGTCTTCATAAATTTTTATATAGGATAGCTGAATTTTTTTTACCTCTAGGAATATCCCACAGTAGAATATTTTCCAGCCTGGTAGGGTGACTTTATAAACACATGTTTGAAAACCAGTCTAAATTCGTAAGAGCCTATAAAATAAGGGACATAATGTCCTTGACTGAATTCAATTAAACACATTATTTGTATTAAGGGTTTACATGATTCATTATACTGTATTCGTTTCTAATGGAAAAAAAGCCTGAAAATACTTCCATTCATACACTTAACAGGAGTGACTGGGTTTCATAATGTTCTGTTCTAAATAATCAAACCTATAATTCTAAGAAACTTTCTGAAATAAAAATATACAAAGAATATGTTCAGCCAGATCCAGTAATGTGTAATCAGCATATTTTGATCTAAACTGGAAACAGATTTTTAGTAAAAAATGTTGCAAACTCTAGCTGGGCATACTTTATTGCTGCTTGCAAATTATATTTTAAACCTGGCCCAAGAATCGTGCTTTTTATTACTCTTCTCAGCACTGAGTGCCCATTAATGTACTATGTGATTTATTCATTATATTTTTCCATATGTGTTTATATGGGCAGGAAGACACTGTACTCATGAGTCTGAGTCATTTTCCATAGAAATCCTGGAAAGATGGTAAGGAGGTGGTGCAATGCTCAAGCAGACAAGCATGTGGGCATCCCACAGGAAAGAGGGGAATATGATTTAATCACCCCAAAGGAACTACAGATTTGCATCTGATTTATGGTTTGGCTGCTTTGTTGTTACGCAAACTGAATACATTTTGTAGCTCTGCTCATATCTTTCCCCTGGTGAACACAAAATAATTTTTAATAGTTTTTCCTGGGGATATTTTAGCACGATTCAATTAGGTAGATTTTGCCTAAATATTTTGCAATTTATAACAGTATATGCACATGACCATAAAACTGACACATGATTATTGTATGTTGGCTAAGCATAGTCTTGGACCTGCAAGATTTATTCCCTGGAATTTTCTGTACTGGAGACTGAAAAAGGTTGTGTAGTGGCTTGGTAGCAGCCATCCTCAGGGAACCCAGGTGGCTTTACTTTAGGATCGTTCTTCCTATTTTTACCTGCAACCCCACCTATAAGAATGTACCATGGAATAGGAGCATGGGACTTAACAATGATAGGAGAGCTCCTTCTGTTTGCTTTGAAAACATCAGGGACATGAGACAAATGGGTTAGGCAATAAATTTTCTCCATGCCTTGTAATCTGTCCCACTGCTGCTCACCAAGTGCAGGAGGGAAGGGAGAGGGGCAGAGAAGTCAGAAGTAGATGTGGTAGTTGGGGACATGGTTTAATGGTAAACATGACAGCATTAGGTTAATGCTTGGACTCACTCTTAGAGGTCTTTTCCAGCCTCAGTGATTCTATGATTCACAGGATTGCTTTTTCTAGGTGGTGATCTGTCTCACTCTGCAAAGGCAATGAGGTGAAAGATGGCCTTGTTTCATAAATAAGATGAACATCTTAGTAAATATTTAATTTAAATTCCAATGCAAACAGAAAAGTGTGTTCTTCACCAAGACATGGACCTCAGTTTGTAGGATGTGTCTCTCACAAATTACTACAGGATCTGAAAGTTCTGGAATCCATAATTTCAACACAGCCTGTTCGGTGGATTGTCTGTCCAGTACAGACTTTCGAAACCTGGATAAGTGCTTTCAAATCTGTCCATCAATTAAAAAACATGGCTAAAAGCGGGATGCAAGTTGCTCCATTCCAATGCAAACAATTAGGTATTTACAACCTTTTTAAACTGAAAGGTCAAAACACAACTGATTTTATGTAGATTAAAACAGTTTCTAGAATGTCTGCCTTAAAAAGAGTTGAATGCGGAAAAATGTGGAATGGATTGTGAGGTGATCAAAGAGTCTTCTTGGGTATATGCCCAGGTAGCTCACGGATTCTTTGAAGGTTTGATCTCAATTTCTGCTTGCTCTGCTGCTTAGATTCTCTTTTTAGAACCCCTTCTTTTTAAATCTACTAAAGAATGCTTCTAACATTTTTGGATTTGACAGCTCTCTAGCCTTTCCAAATAATTTACTGTTGTGAGATCCATCTCATCTCCACTGAACGTTTTTCCATTGAAATATTGTATACAATTGCCCTCCTGTTGCCGATTATGCTGGCAGATGGCTTTGGTAGTCACAAAGCCTATTTAAAATGATGGAAATAATTTCATTTACCTAAGACAGGAACAAGCTTTGATTTGTTTAGTGTTCCAAAGATTGCTTCATTTGCTGTTTGGCAACATGATCCTCTCTCCTTTGCAGTTTTCAGCTTCATGTATCTAAGCAGCAAGTGAAGCAATCTCATGTGGAATCTGGTGGAAGATAGGTTAGCCTGAGCTTTAGCTCTGCTCAAATTCTTTCCGAGAGCACTCAAAAGGTGCTGGTGTCTTACTAACCCAAGAAAGGCAACAGAGTACATCACAGCCTACATCGCACCCTTCGAGCCCTGATGCTCCAAGAACTCTGACTTCTTTGGTGCAGTGATAAAGATGTTTCCCTGTCCATCAAGGTGGTGGTTGGGCTCAGGAATAGCATGCAATAGGAGACAAAAGTCCTTTCTGCTTGTCTGCCTATCCTGCTGGCACTCTAATGCTGGATATATGCACATTTCTGACAGGTGCTGCAATTTATCAAGTCACACAAATCTGATGATTATATTTCTTATGAGCTGTATATTCGTACTCAGTTGCTGAGGCGACAGATTTTTCAGTCTAGAAAAGACATACAGAAAGCAGACTTTATTTTCAGCTGAAGAAAAAATTACAAAGTAAAGAGTTAGAGCTGATAAAAACAATCGGTTCCAACTTTTGATGAAAAAAAAGCCTCTCCATTCTGCTGTGTGCCTGTAATACAATCTTCCAACTGTACTAACTAATTTCTATCATGCCAACATATTTTCCTGTTTTGTGTTTTACCTTTTAGGCCAAAATTGGGTCTGGAAAGCTCATGGGCCCTAAAGGTGTTTCAGTGGATCGCAATGGACACATCATTGTAGTGGACAATAAAGCATGCTGTGTCTTCATCTTCCAGCCAAATGGGAAAATAGTCACCAGGTTCGGGAGTCGAGGAAATGGTGACAAGCAGTTTGCAGGTACACTTGATGGTAATATGTAAATCCCCTTTTCTTGCCTCTTGTGCTCACATTTGCATGATGTTTGAGCATGTTGAAGATGCTGTATCCTACTCCTTTATCCTCCGGGGAAGAGGTTCTGCTAGACATACATAGCTCCTATTCACTTCACCGTTTGGTTGATTGGTCAGGCAGACTGCAACATCTGTTCTGCAAATGTAACTGTAACCAGACTGTTTCATCTACCTCCCTATGCCTGGAAGCATTTCAGATCAGTGACCCAAGAAAGACTGATCTTAACTAGCATTTTATAAGTGCTTTGCAATTGCCACACTAAGCTGTTCATGATAATCAACTCAAACGCTGTGCTTTGTGTTTCCAGTCATCAGATACATAAAGCCGAATGCCCGAAGTGGTATCTCTTAGAAAATGAGTGTAATGGGGTAGTGTTAAGATTGAGATCAGGAAGACAGAGTTATGGAACGGCCAATGTAAGTTTGGGGAAGTTGCCGTTTATACTCAAACTGACTGCTTGCACATGGTGTCTCTCAAGTAGAACATGCAATTAAGTTTAAAAAACAGAACAACCCCACTGATATATTTTAAGTGAATAGCTGTTCTTTAAAAATTTGAAACAAAGATGCCAAATTAGGTATGCAGGTCATTTTACAGGTGTTGGGTCACTTTTAGTATGTAGTTTCATTGGTCTGATGTTTTGACTGGTTCACAGTGAAAGAGAGGAATATCATCGGTGTGTTTTTATCCTGAGATCTCTTGCAATGTCTTATGGCATAATATATATCATTTATGAGAGCTTGGGCTCTAACACAGCTAAATTTTCTGGGTATCTCAATTTCTTTTCATTTGAAAATTTGCAAGAACACCTGAAAATAAGTAGGCAAATACTTCGTAACAGTGCTTTTGAGAAATGTATCACTTCTTCTTGCTGATAGGCTACAGAAAACAGGTAAATTGTCAATACTTGAATGTTTTCAATGTAAAATTTTTCACGTTTTTTATAGTTTACCCTGATATACTGTGAAAATTGAAACTGAGTTCTGTTTTGTTTAATAACTCAAAATAGCACCAAGTGTTTTAATTTGGATACTTGCCTGTTTTCAAGCGATCATTTGTTTTTTACTCGAATTTGCACACATATTTCAATACACATTGTAAAGCAAAAAATGCCCCTTTTTCCCTGACAGTGGTCTTTTAAGTAACTTTCTTATTTATCCTAAAACTTGTTAGCTCAAATGCTTGCAAGACGTGAGCACATAGAGCATAAAATATTTCAATTAAGAATTTACAGGAACAATTTTGATAACAATTTTCAGTGTATACACAGCTTTATGCTTAAGCACTACATGTTTTGTCTTGTTAATAAGCCCATAAATCTCTGCATAGTCATATGTATACAAGAGAGGGAGAAATGAACAATGCTCATTGGTAACAATAGCTGACAACTGCTTGAAAAAGAAATTATTTGTGTTTACAAAAAGCATGCTGAGCTTTTTAAAAAAAAATGAAGTAAAATTACTCTTAATTTGAAATTGGTATTCCCACTTTGAATACTACTGCTCAGAAGCCAAACATAATATTCTGTCAGGCTGATTTTTTTTTTATTTAACCATACTTTTTATTTTAATGATATTACTATTTTTTTTTCTTCTTCTTCTGCATTGCAGGTCCTCATTTTGCAGCTGTAAACAGCAACAATGAAATTATCATTACAGATTTTCATAACCATTCTGTCAAGGTACTGTCAATTAATGGCACCTTGGAAAGTTGCCATTTTAATTTTATTATGATACTTTCTTGGGGAAAATAAAATATTGTTCAAATCAAAGAGATCACACCCCATATGTATGAGCTCTGCTATAAGGACAGCACTTTCAGAGAACTTTGTGCATGCAGCGCATTGCTTAGTGAAGATACAGTCCATTGCCTTTGGTGTCGCTATAATGGTCTCTAATTCAATTGCTTAAACCTAAGTTGTACTTGAGATAAATAATTTCCACTTACTTATTTTTATTAGTCCTCTGCTAAACCTGTTATTGGCCCTGTGTTCTGTCTTCTTTTAAAAGTCTGGCTTTTGCATTTCCCAGTAAAAGCTTTCCACATTTCTAGTTGAATAAAATTATAACAAAGTAAAGATACATGACAGTCTTTAAATTCCATACCTATAAGCTTTAAGATTACTGAGTCAATTTTACAACCTGATTCTCTTAAAACCTGTGTAACTACTGGTTTTCATTCAGTACCTCCTGCACTGGGCAGAACTGGCCACTAGTCCTTACACCCATGGGAAGTCCTGACTCATGGCCTGTTAATGTCATGGTATGATAGGAAGTTTATTTGTTTGTCCCAGTAATAAAGAAAACCAAGGAAACATGCTGAGATGTGTTGGCAAATGTCTGTGAAGGAGATACAGGCCCAGAAATGCCTCACCTGTGCGTGTTTGTTCTCAGGGATTCCCTTTCATACACTTCCTGCGTGCTCTTGTGCCCTCCCTTCTACAGGAAGCAGCAGCAGGAGGACACAGGCAGGATGCTGTTCTACCTGGGTTCTCAGGACACGTCTGTCAGTCCCATACACCAACAAAATGCCTGGCATTTCACCTAATGCCTATTTTGACTGAACACAAAGATGAACTCTCAGTCTAGTTCTTCAGTGTTCTTGATTGAAAAAATAAATTTTATATATTCACCTGAAATAGGAAGTTCCTGCCTAAGCATAGACACCTTTGTGTCTGGAGCAGTGCTGAATCACCTAGGTTTGGAATAGCAACCTTTCTTGCGTATCCTTTCGGAATTTGTGAGGAAGTAGCAGCTCGTGGTTTGGATTACAACACAGAAACCAAGACTGCTGCAGGAGCCCTAAAGCAGCAGGAGGCCTATGACTCCATAAATTATCTCTCCACAAGCAAGGTTTGCCTGGTAACAAGAGTGCCTGGAGAGGCTTAACAGCAAGGGGTAAACTGAAATGAAAAAAAAACAAGTGAAGAGATGTAAGAAGTGTGGCATCTTAGAGGATTTATAATTATTACATTTCTAATGAGAACAGGGTGTCCCATCTGTCTCTGGTGTGACTCAATGGGATACAAATGTTACTTGTTACAATTTGGTACTAACTGGAAAAGATTCTTATTTTTGTAGTGTTCTCTAAATTAGTACATATAACTGTTCACACTCTGGAGAGTTTATAATCTGAGAGCAGAGAGTACATCATCTTTTAAAAAATAAATTAGTTTATAAATAACTAAATAAATTAATTTTACTCTTATGAGTCCCAAGGCTGCTTCCTGCCACCAGTGTCTTGAATTAAACAAGCTCACTCAGCAACATTTTTCTCCCGCCCCCATTAACCTTCAAGGATGTTCCATCCCTCAGGCATCTTCTATGGAAAATCCTGCACAATGCAGGCTTCTTTCTCATTTGGTCACTTTAGTCCAGGGAGAGAGCGATATATCTTTGCCTGGCTTTTTCATTAGTTGGCTTTTTTTTATTTTTTTAATTTTCTTTAATCATCTGAGGCACTAACCCGCTACTTCATTAATCTCCTTTCCCAAATGTTTTTTTCTCTGTTCACTGGGGGTGTTCGAGAACAGAATGATTTCCTGACATCATCTACCTTATCAGCACATCAGTGTGTACTTGGCACTTAACAGGTCTTTGCATTTTCTTGTGCAGGCCACAGTCAGTCTCTAAGAACACTGTTGGACCTTGTGCTGTAGCTGGGCCTGGGTCCAAGATGGACCACAATATTTTAGAGACAGCTGTGGTACTATGTAAATGGCACATTTTGTATCTCATTTGGTCCCATTGGTGCATCCAGGTCACTGACAGAATAGTCATTGATCAGCTTCATCTTTCTGCTGTCTAAACTTGTTACCATCACAGAGAATTCAGTTGCTGAACTGTCTATACGGAGAGCAGCATGCCACGATTCGCAATGTGTGTTAGATTATGACAGCAGAGAAGAGAGCATCTGCTCCATTGTGTTTTAGTTCCACAGAAACAAAGAACCCAGTGCCGTATCTGCGTTCAGCTCTTTTTAGTTCAAGATGCACAAGCTGCAGAAGGGTTCTGGGGCCCTTTGCCTCCGGGTCTGAGATGAATCGGATCTTAAGTGACAAGGGAAACACTGTATGGTGTAATGGAGTGGAGGGAGAAATGGGTACCTTTTCTCCCATCTTCAGTGTGCATGTGTGTGTTGGGAACTCTTCAATTCCTCCCTTAATTAGCGGGTGAACGGGTAGTACTAGATTACTAATATTTGATACCATGCCATATTCAGGTTTTTGTTTTAACCCATACAGGTATTTAACCAGGAGGGAGAATTCATGCTGAAGTTTGGATCAAATGGAGAAGGAAATGGGCAATTTAATGCACCGACTGGAGTAGCTGTAGATTCTAATGGAAACATTATCGTAGCAGATTGGGGAAACAGCCGAATACAGGTAGAAATTTCTGTATTTCAAAGGGTGCTTGATTAACAAATGGGTTGGTAACTCTGGCCTTCAGACTGCCCAAGAAACACCATCAGCATTAGAAGCGATGTGGTTTCTCACACCATCCTTTATATACCTCATTGCTGGCCTGTCCACTTTCAGAAGTGGTGGTGTCAGATTGTGGGCTTTTCAGTGTGGCTGCTGGCAGCTCTGATGGCCACTGTGACCAAGGATTTTAGTGCCAAGTAGTTCCTCAAAAGTTATTTGATGACTTACGAGACTTGCAAGCATTGATGAGGTGATAGTCATTTATAATCACCATAAGAGAAGAGACATAGTGAAAAATATGAAAAAGCAAATGACCTGAGGTGAATGCAGCAGATTTTTATAATCTTTTCTAAATGCTGAGAAATTATTCTGCTTTAAGTTAGGAGAGTTGCCCTCTTTCTATCTTTTAAGTGCTCATCACAAGGTCTTGTTTGCCAAATACCTAATAAATAAGTGTGTGTATTATTTCCGCTGAACATAAAATTGAGGGAGCTGCTTATGAGTTGTATGCCGGAAGCACTGTCAACAGGGTAAACAAATTCCTGAGTTTTCTCTGTGTGGGAACCTAAGAATCAGGCTAGCTACAACAATAATATTTGTTAGGAAAACAAGGTGTTGGTTGAGTGCCTGATCAAGTTTGATTTATTGTAGTTGACTATTTTTAGAACAAGGAACAGCTGAGGTTCTTACTTTTTATTATTATTATTTCATTGTGTGTTAATTCTTGCCAAAGATCCTGGCACCTTTAATTAGTTCTTTTTAATAAGAAAATACATTTGTACATAAACTTGCATTTTATGAGATAACAGAATGGATTTTGCCCTTGTTTATTCTAGTGTATGTCAACTGTTTCAGGAATGAGAAGTATAACTGAGAGCAGGCTTTTGTCTGCTACTTTCCTTTTTTATTCATAACATTTATTCTGTGCTTTCTCACCCTGGAAGGTTTTCGATGGAAGCGGATCATTTTTATCCTACATTAACACCTCTGCTGACCCACTGTATGGTCCCCAAGGTCTGGCTCTTACTTCAGACGGCCACGTTGTAGTCGCAGACTCTGGAAATCACTGCTTCAAGGTCTATCGATACTTACAGTAGCAATGAGCTCTGGAGCTGGATAATCACCCACCCTTAAGAAAAGACTCGTCCTAGAGATCCAATGCAGGATATCTCCTACTTTGCGTTCATTTTTAATAACAAAGGAGTCTCTTACAGACTTCTTGTGATAATTTCCAAACTTACCTTGTTTACATAGGACTTGCACCTCTTATGTTTCTCACTGAACTTTTTGTTGTAAGTGTTAATAAAAAAAATCCTCTGTAACTGAATTCATAAAGACAATGTGAAATTAAACACAAACTGCAACTTATGGAACTGGAATTAACTAATTAGGCAAAAATCAGAAAAGTTTGGGAAAACTCCCCAAATCTTTTTGATGACTGCAAAGGATAGCTCCTGGTCAGAGCTTCCAAATTTAAAGAAGAATCATTCTGATGCGTTATTTAACCCAGAGGTGATCCTAGGAATCTTCTAGATCTCATTATCATGGTAGGTATTACACTTTTTACATTCTTCAGTCTTACTATGTATAACAAGTAGGTCCTTTTAGTATAAGGTTAAGTCTCACAAAATCCGTCTAGCTCTAACCGTCAGACCTAACACAGCTCAATGTTTAGCACTTTGAGAATCAATGCAAATTCCCTACTCATGTGGAATTAATGAAGGATTGTTTTGTGTGACCGTTTTTCACTCTTCCTCTTGCTCAATATGCAGGAAGGACTTTGCAGAGACCTGACATTTCTAAAGCTCTGGAAAAACTTAATTGTAGCGATACATTAGTGGGAAGCGGAATTTCTGTATAACCGCAGACCTTTTGACACCAAACTAGTTCATTAGGATCAGGGTTATTACGATGTCAACTCAATTAACCTCATGTGTGCCACTCTTTCGTACTTGTTCATCGCCGTGTTTCCTTACGGCAGTTCATTGTATTAACCTATAAAACAAAATGCAGCTTCACACAGGACAGAAAGCCAGAGAAGTACCCCTGTGGAGGTCCTACATTATACAACCAAAGGAACTGTGGTAAACAGAGGTTGTATAGGAAAGCCAAGGGTTACCAAAGCTATTTGTTTTTATGTGAGAAAAAATACGATACAAATAAAAATGAATTTGAACCAATTCCTGAAGTCCTTCATCAAAGGGAATTTTGTTAGAGGACAAAACAAGGACTGTGAGATTTGTTCCAATTTGTTTGTATGTATGTATGTATGATTGATTGACATAAAAATGGAAAAAACAAGTAAATGTGGATTATTTCAGCAAACTGGAACGTATGTATATTTGACAATGGCAGTACTCCGAAAAATGACCCTCTTCCTCTGCCAGATCTCTCTACTGTGTTCTTCGTTGAAGTATTAATTTAACTGGAAATGCATACAGGCATGGTTCTGTTTTTAATGTTTGGTTTGTTGGGGGTTTTTTAAGTATGAACTTGTCCTTTCTAAAGTAGCATTGGCTTTATTCTTATTTCTATATCCACTGGTCAAAGGTTGAATTGCTACCGTAGCCTGATATAGATAGAGTGTTGTTCCCTTTTAAGCGTTGTTTGAGGACCTGGTGAGCTTGCTGCCAATGCCTACAATAGCCTGGGAAGTGCTGTCTTTCTTTTCTCATTTTTAGGGCCTTGAAACAAAAGGGCATTGGGTCAGAAACAAGGGAGTATTTTAAGCATGTTTGCAAAATGGAAAGAAATCTTTGATAAAATTTCTTGTTACAAGTATTTGTCTTATTTCTAAAAGGTTAAGATGGTTGTTTAAATTAATTTGAGAAAAACTAATGGTTTTTTTGTAAAGTTGCATTTGACTTGTTAAAATGCAGACCTCAAGGTTCTTAAATGGGGGATTTGTCTGGTTTTTAATTACTGTTTCCTAAAGATATTTCCTCTTCTTTCCTTT
This sequence comes from Struthidea cinerea, assembly GCA_013397865.1. Lineage (NCBI taxonomy): Eukaryota > Metazoa > Chordata > Aves > Passeriformes > Corcoracidae > Struthidea > Struthidea cinerea. The sequence continues at coordinate 1,689,550 of VZTI01005197.1, read as the reverse complement.
GTTTATTTTTTGCACATAGAGCCAATTTACAATTTCTCATGCAAATATAAGTTTCCTTATTTCATTGGAATAAATATTTTGTGCATGAAGCTTAAGGTTGGACTGTAATGAAGCTAAGAAACTGGTGGTAACATTTATGAAATATTAAAACTCAAGTTTGTTATTAATTACTAAGAGAACAAAATATCCTCTGCTTGAACTGAGTTTGTCCTAAAATTCTGAAGATGGTATCTCAGTCATTACCAATAAACTGTCCTATCAAAATTTAACAAAGTTGTAAATCAAATTTTCATTGTAAGTGTCCTTATAACACTTTTTGACATTCAAAGGCCCTTAAATGGCACATTTATCAATGAAGAAAACGTGTGCAGCATTTGAACTGTATTTATTAATAAAGAGAAGGGGTTGCACAGATTGAGATAAAAACTTTTTTAAAATGTGCTGTGGCTGTCAGTTATCATATTTAGTTCCAAATATGGATTTTTATAATATAATTTTATAATTTTACTAAGCTTGCATGTTTACCCCTCAGAAAACATTACCAAATCCACTGTTGTCAGGAACTTTGAGAAGCGTGGAAATCAGATCCTAACCTATATGTCAAAACAGATACTTTAGACTGTGCTGTTTCATGCATACACTTTTCTTCAAAAGCTTTTCACTCTCTTTAGTCCAGCATTGTTTACCAGGATTTTAGATAACCCTTGTGAACCCAGTGCATTCTGATGAAATAGTGAATTCTGCACATAACCCCCTCACAACCCAGCTCAAAGCTATTAGGGGTTTAGTGGATTTTTTCTTTAAAAAATCTGAGTAGACTTTTGGATTTTCAGACACTATCAGCAGAACAGCACCTAAAAAATGTCACTAATTTGAAGTTCCTTCTGATAGCAAATGCTGTCAACTGCAATTTCAAATTTAGTGGCATAGGGCATTCCCTTCCAAGGTCTGACCTTATCTGCCTGGCACCAGGAAACTGAGAAGCACATTGCTTTTACGGTGTGCTTCTGAAGCCAACTTCACTAAAATGCTTGGCTTACAAACCTTACAAAGAGCAACCAAAGCAGAAATTCTGCACTTAAAAACTGGCAGACTTTTTTCTCATCCAATTAAGGGAAGGTCAGAATTGCACTATGTGATTTGCTGACTTGTTAGCATTTATTAAAGGCTTTAGAGGCACGCTGCTGCCAGATTTCAGGTATAACCAAATGTCCCCTTGACTTCCCTGGAATGCTAATTGACTAGCAGCACAGCATGAATGGTGAAAGTATGTGCTTCATTTAACTAATCTCCAACTCAAAAGTAATCTCAAAAGGTTATTAGATCTCGTGTCATATGGAGCATTTTAGGACAAACTAGCCAACTGTATTTTCGTTGTTTTGTGAACAGAATAAAAAGATCTGTTCAGATAAATCCAATATAAACAGCAGGAGAGTTTTACATAGGCTAAACCAGCACCAATGTATTGATAAGGAAGATGGTTTAGGCAAGCATTTGCCTCATGAAGATGGAATTATTTACTAGTAAATGCTCATCTGTTCTGTTCTGTAAAAGCTTAGAGGGCTTTTGATTTTATGTCAATATTTTTTATAACTAAGGATCTAGTGTTGCCATAATGAGAACTATAAGTGCCCAATATGTTGTGTTTGTTTTAAAGAAATGACTTTCAGTTATGGGAGACAGCTTGTTATGAAATCATGATGTATAATCAAAATTTCCTTCAAGAACTGTGAGCAGTGATTATTTGACCTATTTGTGGAAAGTGCATGAAAGGTATTTGTGCGATGGAGTGGGAAGGTTCCTAACAGGTCATTTTATTTCTGATGAATGTACAGCACTTCAGTCGATGTTTGTGAGCAATGCAGCCTTAACCCTGACACTTTTCCTTTGGCTTATGACATGGGAATGTTCCCTAAATTCCGTAGTGTATGGCAGCAGACCCTGATAGAAATCTCTACCAGTTGATACGCTGCAGCTTTCCAGTTCTAGGAGTGTTTCCAGTTCTTTTTTTCATGTTTTTTTAGAAGTTTTTGTACATTCCATCTTTGTAAGTCAATATATGTTTTGTGTATATGTAAGCCTTGCACTCTCTTGGCACTCATAATGAAGTATTTTTCTCACTTGTTTTTTTTTGTTGTTGATGATGATGTTTTTGTTTGTTTTTTTTTAAATCCCTATGAGGCTAAATACAAACCTTTTCTCCTTAAAGTCAAGGATGAAAGATGCACAACAAAGTGTTTGTGTGCGTGTGTGTGTGTGCGCGCGTGTGTGTGTGTAGTTTTAGCTTCCTGTGTGCCATGGTATTCATAATGCTTTAGCTGACAAACAAAATTACTCTGTCTTGGAAATGTAGGAAAATCAGAGTCAAATGTGTACCTTTACCACGCACAAAAATATCAAATAATAAAAATAAAGCTTGTTTCCTCTGTTATTTTCATGGTTGAGGATTTCTTTTTCGTATGTCTCATACTCACTGTCCCTGAAAGTAACCCCATAATGCAGGAAGACAGGTAATTTGTTCCAAATTTCTTCCCTGACACCAGAGGTCACAAGCCAAGGAAACTGATAAGCTTTTATGTAGATAAGCTTATCTACATGATACATAAGCTTTTATGTAGGCACAGAGGAAAGAGGGACTTGAGCAGTTCTTGGGAAGAAGGTGCAGATTTGGAGCTTCCTTGTTCTTCCCTTCCTTCTTCAGTCCAGGAATCAAAATTAGGATTTTCATTGGTGGCAATAAGATTAAGAGCTGTAAGCTTTTCTGCTTGCATCACAGAAGTACACTGTACCTTTTAGCTAAGGTGTGCTGTAATCTTTCAAGGGTCTGTTGCAGAAAACCAAACTAAATTATTGTGGAGAACAGAAAATTTGCCTTAGGAGTTCAGTCTGACTCTGTTCTTGTAAGAATAAATTTCCAGCTTCTATTAACTTTAATTTTACATAGTACCTGTGTCTTCTTAGTCACTGGTGAACTCTCCAAACCTGAATCATTTGAGAACTCGGTGTGACTGGGAACTTGCTCACAAAGTAAGACAGAATCTTCAGATCCATCATTTGGCTTGGATGTGACCTCAATGGAGGGGACCAGAGGGGTCAGTGAAATCCCCAGTGATGAGTGTTTGCTCAGTGGCAGGACAGTCAGAAATGGGACAGCTGAAATACTGAGCTGCTGTCCTTCTAGGTGGAACTTTCCCCCAAACCCTGCAGAGGAATCTATGTTTTATTCTTTCTTGCATGTCATAGGGAGTGTCAGCAGCCATGTTTCCATGCCTCATTTTTCTCCTAAAGACAAACTTAGTACAACATAATGGATCAGTTTTGTTTTTCTGTCAGTCTCCAGATGAATACAGGTTCAACAAATAGACTCTTGGTGCTGAATGTACTTGTCTATCTGCCCTGAAGTTCAGATACTTACAAAAGGCTTTATTTGGCCGCCAGCTAAAAGAACATCACATCTTGAAGCCGAGCAGTGTTGGTTTGACATTCAGAGTTGCAGAGCACTTGTTCCTTCCCATGTAAAAAAAGATCACAAAGAAGAACAGAAGCAATAGCACAGGATATCCTGAATCCACTGGGTTTAGTAGGTAAGACTCTTGTTACATTCCCAATCTTTTCTTATTGATAGGTTAGAAATGTTTGCTGTTCCCTGGATTATTAGAGCAGAGGCTCTAATAATCCAGAGCAACATCAGACAGACAGGCAGAACACTAATACTGGGGAGCACTGTCATTTACCAGAAAAAATCTGCAGTAAATGGCCAACCTCCTCTTTGACTCTCTTGTGGTACTTAGTTAAATACCTAAATGAGGCAGCAGAATCTTTTAAAAGTTCTATCAATAGGACTACGGAACCCAGTCTCAGCAATGAGAAACAATGTCAGGGAGAATAATGCCAAAGTAGCTAAAGGAGCAGGTACTTTGGGCAGCTACCACTAGCCAGGCTCTCTCTCTTTAGAGTGGTACCCCCTTAACATGCCGTTGCATGTTCAAAAACGTTTCATTGTTCCTTAGGCTGAAGTTCTCTCTCACATCCAGCTGTGCTGCTCTGCAGTTAACTATCCCCACAGTTTTGCTGACAGTTCATGTGAATCCTCCCTAATTTGGACCAGACGGAACTATCTCAGTGGATTGGGACAGCCAATGTCATTTCTGTGGACAGATGTTCTCCCTAGGCAGGCCCCAGCCGTGCTGGTGGAGGAGATACCCAGCACCTGCTGGTCATTGCTACATGCAGTTGAAGGCTGCTGCCCTCAGGTCTATTCTGAGCTAGGCATATGAATGCCTTGTTCCTTCAGTGAAATGCCTCGTGACCAAAATCCTAGTGCTTAAGCTACTCACCTCAAGGATAACTGTAATGCTCACTTTAGCAGCTCTGCCTAGCAAAGCTGTGGAGGCAGTAAGTTTTGGGGGAGGGCCAGCTAGCATTTCTTACCCTTCTCACTCAAGGGTTAAATGATTGTAGGGAGAACATCTGCTTACAGTCCAAAAGCTCATTCGAGGATGAAACGAGGCAGCAGATGTTGCAGAGACTGGCCTGTATGGGATACTCACGATCTTATTGCTTCCTGATACGTGGCCACAGCCCATGACAGACTGCTTGGATCCCAGAGAAGTTGGTATCAGCCCCCACCATGGGTCAGCATCTCCTTGAACTCTCCTTGTCCTCCATGCTTAAGCTCTACTGCTGTCAGTCATACAGGTGTGGGAGGCAGCCACAGGACTAGAAAGGCTTGCTCTTACTCTTCTAGAAATAAACTGATCTGCTATTCAACTTGAATTCTTCCCTCCTGAAAAAATAGCTCATGTAATTAAAACTCTGCTATGGCACATATGTACGAAAGGAACAAAATTAAAGTAGGACAATTTTCATTCTCCTACTGCCTAAGCTTCCCGCCATAGTTGCTTTATTGTCCTTTCAAAACAGAATTTCTAGCTGTAATTCGACTACAGCCAATTGCAAGAGCAAAATGAAGGAGAGTACAAATTTCATCTCATCCAAGCATAATGTAACACTGACAAAGCATTGTATTTTCTCTAACTCAGGAACAGTGAAAAACTATTTTGACCAGTACTTAAAAATCTCAGACTCCTAGAATAGAAAACATAGCCCCAAGTTGTTACAGCTTAAGAAAATCACAGGAAAATGAGAACAATCTTCTAACAGAAAGACACAGTAATGAGTATCCCTTCCACAGTATTCCCATCCATTATCTTGTTTTTAGAATCATAGTGTATGACTAGCAGTTTTGTGAAATATCTGTTTCAGAATGTTTAGACATTGTGAAGCCCATTAAAAATGCCAGGTTTTTATGTATTTTAGGAGTCATTCATTCCACTTTATGCAGTAAGGGAAAACCACCCCTCAAATGACAAAGCATGAGCTACACCATGTGTTCCCCTTTTGTTTGGGACCTCTTTCACCCCATGGTCTTTCAACTAATTAGTTTTGATCTGGTGCTGCAAAACGTGGGAGGTGTTAGGGAACCTCCTATTACAGAGCAAATTGGACCCGGTGATGTGGCCGATGAGAGGAAAGCTCATGTCTTTACAAACAATTTGTTGGGTGCAAGGATGGGTGTCAATGTCTTTGAAATGGGTCTAATGTCTCTACTAACTTTGGGCAGCAGGTTTGTGTCAGAGCCCAGACAGTTTGGCTCCTGAAACAGACAAGTGGGTCTGCACAAGCCTGAGTTTCTGAACTTTGGGGTGAAACAGTAGGTTCAAGGGGGGAATATGTGGGAGGCGGTTCGGGAAGTCTGTACCTTCCTGGTACCTCAGCCAATGGGGAAAGGAAGAGGGCAACATGCGGCCGGGAGTTTGGGATAAAAGGAGGCTGCGCCCTCCGAAACCTCGAGAGAGCAAACCCTGTGGGTGTGTGCCCCGGTGGGCTTCCTTCCTTTATTCAAATAAAGTTGCAGGACTCCTCTGTCTCCTCTTTGGACATAAACCTCTGGCGTTTGTGGATTTTCCTGGCATCGTGAAAGGGCTTCAGGCCAGTCGGGGCAGCTGAGCCCAGCTGTCCCCAGGGGCCATGGGCAGAGAAAACCTGCTGAGCCACCTGGCCCAGCATTGCCCAAGAGCATGGCCTAATGTTTCGGAGGTGGATGGGCTGTCTGGGTTGCTGCGATCACATTCAACTGCTGAAACAAGGAATGCCTTCCAGCTGTGGTTCCAGGTGTGTGCTCCAGCCATGTGCTAGCTCTGTCTGGGGGTGACACCAGTCTTATCAGGGGTTTGCTGCCAGTCTACTTTCACGTGTAATGGGTAGTTGGGAGCCCTGCTGCCTCACATGTACTGAAGACACAAGGTACGTGTCCCAAGCCCACTTCAGAGTGAGTGTCCCTCTGAAAACCCTTCCTCCCTCTCTTCTTCCTCTACTGCAGGCAGCATGTTCAGCTCTGACACCCCCCCTACCACTCACACGTGTCTCTTGGAGAAAACCTAGGGTGCAATGGGGACTTTGCAAATGTTGCAGCAACCATTTGCTTGGGAGCAGCAAAAAACCAGCAGAGCTCGGTTTGTTTCAGGCTGTGAAGGAGCAGGAAGGGCCCCTCACCCTTGGACTGCAGAGGTGAGTGTGACAGGAGGAAAAGAACGGTCACAGGGAGCGTGGGGACATAGTCACATTGAGGGCTGGCCAAAGGAAATGGAAGGCAGGGACACAGAATATGAGTTCTCACAGCAGATGAGGGGGCGTACTAACAGATTTCATCCTGAGTTAGCAAGTTGCAAAAGTGATGCACATGAGAGAATGAAAGAACAAAAGGCTTTGTATTAAAAATGTCTTTCCTAATTTGCATTTCATTTTTAGTAATATGCTAGTGTGCACAGTGAGGAATGGGATCATGAACTGCACAGAAAAGAACCTCAGGTTCCAGGGAAGGGGTCGCCTTGCAAAAGGCATGGAAAATCTTCACAAGAACTGCCTGAACATCTCAGCTTTCACGTTTTCATTTGCATGAATTTAAACTCTAGATCTAGTATGGCAAATACGAACCCACTGCTGTTGCAAAGCAATTTCCCAGAACTGCTGCAGCTGAAGGAAAAGTAATTTACAACACAAATAACAATTAAAACAAGCTGTCAGTAATTAAAGTTGATAGAACAGTCATCACAATGAACAACTGTTTCAAGCAACATCAGATGTGGCCAGGCCCTTCACTTCCACGGGCAGGGAGGGTTTTATTTCTCCAAGTCCCGTGGCTCCTGTGCCAGGCCAGTCGTACAATACGAGTCCTGTTAGATCACAGTTCACGTGTTCTTTTGTCCCCTCAGTTTTATTCTACGACACCACCCGGCCGGTAAAAAAAAAACCCAAAAAACAAAAACCAAAAACCAAAACCAACAACAACAAAAAATCCAAAACAAACAAGCAAACAAAAAAACCCCGACGCGCACGTTCGCGGTCGCCGAAACCGCCGCGTCTTCCGCGGCCGGTGGCGCCGGAATCAAACCGCGCCGCCCGCCCGCGACATGGTAAGCGGGGCCGCCCGCCTTCCGCCTCCTCCCGCTCTCCATTCTGGGCGGCCGCTGAGGCTGCGGGGCTGCAGAGGGAGCCGTGAGCACGGCGGGCGGCTGCCAGGGCTGCGGGCGGGGGATGGCGGGGGACGGNTCGCCCGCCCCTCGCCGTCCCTCCGCCCCGGCAGCTCTGGAGGGAGCGGGGCTCCCGCTTCAGGGAGGCCCCACGGTGCCGGTTCTGGGGGTGCAGCGTCACCACGGCGTGGGCCGTGCCTTTTGTTTGTTGAAGAGCGATGTAAATGAGCCGGCACCTGGAGGAGTAGCTATAGCCCCGCGGCTGTGGCTCGAGGTGGGCACGGTGCCCGCTGCTTCCCCCCAAGACACGGGGGCCCAGGTGTGGTCAGGCTGAGCCTCTGGCTACGGCTGTGGGGAGGTGGGAGCGGGTAGAGCGAATCGCAGGTGTGCCCCAGTGCGGTCACAGCACCGCATTCTTCCGTCTGCCTGCGATAGCGGGAGCGGCAACGAAATGGATGCTGCTGGTGTGGTTAATATTTGTGGTGGGGACGCCTGCCAGTGAGGTAGGAGGGAGAAATTAATGTGAAAGTTAATGACCTTCATCGAGAGAGCTCTTGGCTTCGTTGTTTTGCTGCGTTTGTTGAAGTGGTGGTGTGAAACTTGGCGCCTGAGGGGCGTAGCTACAAGTACATGCTTCCAGAAAGGCTCCCATTCCACGTCGTGCGCCTACGGGTTTTGTTCCCGTTGCTGCTGAAGGTGTCAGCGCTCTTGGGGAAGGCAGGGAGGTGGAAGTTAAGTCTGTCTGCTTTCTGTTCGTGCTCCCACTTGCACATACGTGGCAGCTCCAGGTTCTAATCCTGCTACGTACTGACATCGCAGGAGACCTCAGTGCCAGCAGTGGTCGCCTAGGGTATCGCTGGCTAAAAGAGGAGAGAGGGGGCCTAAAAAAATAGTAATGGTGCTTTCTGTTAAATATAGTATTGAATTGCTTCCGTTCCTGTCTCTGTGTTATTGTAGCTGCATAGGCTAGCTTTTACATTTGTTTTTTAAAATTAAATCAATCTGTCCGTTTTGCCTTTGGTGTGTGTTTTAAGTGTTGCGTGCTGCCTGATTGTATTCTTTAAGAAGGAAGCAGGTGTTGAAAAATAAAAATGGTGTAGACTCCTTTCTGTTGCAAACTTGGAAACGTAACCGTGTCTTTCTCAAAGCATCTTGTTATTAGACTACCCGCTTCCATTGTCTTATGGGCAACAATGTGCCTTTTTTTTTTTTTTTTTTTTTTTAGTGGTCTTTTTTTTGTCACAACCCTATTTTCNNNNTTTTTTTTTTTTTTTTAGTGAGACCTTTTTCTGCCAACATCCTATTTTGCCCTTTCTATCCCCCTTTCCTTTTTTTGTAGCTGCACATGATGTGTGAGGCAGGGAGCAGGGCAAGGGGAAACTTTCCAGATTCACGTTGTGTCTGCTGCTTTTGGGTTGTTGAGGAGTATGCTAAATGCTATTAGTAAAACTCCAATTCTCTTTGAAATATTTTATATCCTGATTTCATAGGAGGCATGTCAAAATAGAATTTCTGTTTGTGATCAGAGGAGACGTTCTCAGTTTTGTATTGCTGGTAGCAGTCTTTGAATAGCCATTTCTGCCTTTTGCTTGTAGTTCAACCCAAGTTATTTAATGCTTGGTCACACAACCAGAGAGAAAAGAAATAAAACCAGCACAGTTTTTAAAATGTGACCTTGAAATTATAAAGTTGGTTAGGACCTTTGAATAAAGACATACCTCAAAATGCCCTTTATCTCCTTAAAAAAACCTAAATGGCCTACAACTCACATTATTGTCTGTTTATCACAAGATAGAAAGCAATTCTTAAAACAAAAAAAAAAAAATCAGAAGGTACTCCTTGTCTTTTTAAGTGTTATTAAACATTTTTGTGAGTTTTATATAAATATATATTTTGGAACTGGTATGTGTCAAGAAACATTGAGGCTGGAGCCAGGTTGGGTTATATGAAAGGCTGGCTCTGAACTAAAAGGTAGGTCCCTCCATTTAATAGATGAGCTTGGTGTAGTGATTATTTGCAAAGAAAGAGTTTATCTGAAAGTCTGGGCTTATTAGTAAGGTATTTTAAAGGATGGAAAATACAACTTACAGGTAAATAGATTTGAATTCTGAGCAGATGCTAATTATTCAAATCACTGAATGTCTTGGTTTGTTTTTTTCTTTTTTCCCCTGTTCTAGTCCAAGAAAAAAGGTCTGAGCTTTGAGGAGAAGAGAGCTCGCATGATGGAGATCTTTTTTGAAACAGTAAGTAACTTGCAATTGTCCTGCATTTACATTGGTGGGAAGACAGGTTCTAAAAGGAGCTTAACTGTAGCTGCGCTGAACTCTCTATCCTGGCATGCATTTCACTTATGCCCTGTGACATCAGAGTGTAAATTACAGGGGCAAAACTTCATTCATTTAACCTCTGATCTGGTGGCTCATCCCTATGTAGAGCCAAGGAATGAAGATGCACAGGTGGTGTTAAATTCTTCACGTGCTGCCTATGTGCATCTTCTCATTTGAAGTCTATTACCATAAGAGGGGACAGCAGGAAATTGGGAACTATCTCACTGCATTTTATGGGAGGAGGAAGAAATCTGAGCATTAGAAAAACTGAGAGCAGAGCTGGAAGGGGTCACTGGGGAGAAGAAACCTGGAGATCCAAAAGCTGAACTACAGTTGTATTGGTGGCATATATAATCCACCATGTTTTACCTAGTAGAAAAAATAGTGTGACACTTGAGTACTTGAGCAATGTGGTGTGTCTGTGCTGACAGTCTAACCTGGGCTTCAAGGGCTTTGTAGTCTAACTTGAGATGAAATATGATGACTTCAGAGCACCAAAGGAAAGAACAGGGCTTGTTACAATAATAGTGTTTTTCTTATTATTTAGTTCTCAGAATGTTCCAATTCTATTGAGGGATATGCAGGCTATTTCCCTAGCAAAACCAAAACATACAGTGCATTTCCTACTTGGTTTTGTTGGCATTGACTTAGTGTAAAAACCACTCAGGCTTAGATGATGCTGTCATTTGGAACTAAAGTGTCTTTCATGTTTTGCACAGAAGGATGTCTTCCAGTTGAAGGATCTAGAGAAGATTGCTCCAAAAGAAAAAGGGATTAGTAAGTGTTTACAAAAGTTATTTCTCTTGAGCAAGTAATCATTTTTGGGACAGGTCCTACAGTGTAAATTTTCCTGGCTACAAGTTTAGGTTTGTGATTTTAATAACGGAAAATATAGCTAGAATGGGATACTGGTCAATGGCAGGGATATAGCGTTAAAAGTGACATGGGATGGGGGCTTTCTTAGGCTCTGAGCTGCTTGACTTGCAGTGACTTCCAGTGTATGAAATCATTATGCCCACTCAGGTATTAAATATCCACCTGTAAAGTCACAAATGTTTAAAATGCTAGTCCAAATATACATGGGCAGAGTGCTGTTGAGCTTTTCCCCTCCAAAAATGGCTGGACAGCTATAAGTGGAAGGGGTTTGTCTTTTCACTAAAAGCCTTCCTGATTAGATCCATTAGTTTAGAATTAGGTCCAAGAGGATTTATGTATGCTCCTGGATTGTTCTGTACGTTCCTAATTCTTCTTCCTATTACGCTCATTTACAAAAGGGGCGGGAAAGCATAATGTTTGTGTAGTTGCCACTGTCCTTGGCTAGCATATCTTGGTGGCACTGCAAGAGTAAATGAACTCGCTGAGAGAACTGCAGATGTGAATATCACAAAGCAGAGTTTTTCGGTTGTGTCAGCAGCTGACAGAGGCATTCATGGGCTTCTGAAGAGATGTGGTGCTGTCTTGATTGGTTTGTCAGTGCACATGTTTAATTGTAATTTGCAGTAAATTTGAATTTAGAGTTTCTAAAACCATTAACACCTTTAAATGGTCCAAAGTCATCCTGTCTCTGCATATGAAGGCATTTAGCCATACAACCCAAGCCCCAGTTACTCTGGAAAGAAAAAATTACTAACATGTGGAAACGCTGCCATCCTGGCATCCAGTCTATAGCTTCCAAAAGATATGGGATCCCCTGTAGTGTTGAAGTTGAACATCAGATTCCAAAACACGTAAATGAGCTCAAAAGTCTTTATATCTGCAACACCTGAGGATAACGTAACTGCTTAGCTTTGTGGAACAGGTGTCATTTTTTAAAATGGTGAATTATACCCCAGGTTCGCTAGGAAATGGTTAGTTATGTTCAGAAATGTTGTTCCTTGTGAGTGTAAATGATGTTCTGTATTGGAAATGAATGTAATCAAAATCAGAATCTGTCACTACTGAGTCTGTAGACAGATGGCTTTAGTGCCTCTGCTGCTATGAAATACTGCGTTAAGCATTACAAAGTGAAACGTAATTACACTCCCAATCAAGAAACTTAAATTAATCCAAGTTAGAATTAAGATTGCAAGACAATTTCTCAGGTACCTCTCATGCGTTTGTTATGGTATTGTAGCGTAATATGCATGTATTTTGTGCAATACTTATGAGCAGTGTTTTGCAAACATCTGGTAGCAGATGTGCAGAATAGCAGTGTTTAGGAGCGAACTTCTGGTTTCAAAGAGATTCATCCCTTCAAGTGAAGCTTTGGGCATGTTGTCCGTGTGAAATCTTCCAGCTAGCTGTCTGTTAGGGGAAAATACAGATGGTTGTAGATGGTGGCTTGTGGTATTCATAATTCTCCATAGTTTAGGTGCTGTGTCGTTCTAATTTTATATTTTTGCTTTTATTAGCCTCGATGTCAGTGAAAGAGATTCTGCAAAGCCTTGTTGATGATGGCATGGTGGACACTGATAGAATTGGAACTTCTAATTATTTCTGGGCTTTTCCAAGTAAAGCTCTTCATGCCAGGAAGCGTAAATTGGAGGAGTTAGAGTCTCAGGTAAAACTTTTTATGAAAAATACTTGTTTATCTGAATGGGTTTGCTTTTTCTTATACCCCCTTGTCATCCTTGTTTATATCGCTCATGTGTACAGATGTACATGTCCACACACACAGATATTACTATGGGAATTATCTGTCATTCATGGTAGGGCGTTGTCATTGTCTTACTGTTATGTCAGGAAAACTTTGGAGGTTCTTGCTGGAGCTTGAGAAAACTGTTTGTCTACTTGCTGCCGAAAGCATGTTAGTCAGGAGGTAAAGCATCATTTAAGGACTCAAAATATTTAGGTAGCATGTTTTTGTGTCTTTAAGTAACGTAGGCCATCACGTGGTAGTAACCTAAAACTGATGACACCTGAAATGCATAACCTGAGTGAATGGGGCAATGGTTTCTACTTAGGCCATTGTGCTTTCCTCTGCAGCTGTATTTATGAGCACTTCTGTAATCTCATACTGCAGTTTTAGCAAGAGAAAAGAGCAAATTGGTCATGAATCATAGAATCAAGGAATGGTTGCGGTTGGAAGGGACCTCCGGAGATCTAGTCCAATTCCCTGCTAAAGCAGGTTCACCAGGAGCAGGTTTGCACATAATCACATCCTGGTGGATTTGGAGTATCTCCAGGGAAGGAGAGTCGATGACCTCCCTGGGCAGTCTGTTCCAATGCTCTGTCATCCTCAAAGGAAGAAAGTTTTTCTCTTATTTAGTTGGAACTTTGTGTTTGTGCCAGTTGCCCCTTGTCTTGTTGCTGGGCACCACTGCAGAGTCTGGCTGCGTCCTCTGGATACCTGCCCTTAAGGTATTTGTATTGATGAGATCCTCTCTCTCCTGTAAAGTCATCTCTTCTTCAGGCTGTGCTGGCCCAGCTCTCTCAGCCTTTCCTCATAAGAGAGATGCTCCAGTTCCCTCCTCGTCTCCATAGCCCTCTGCTGGACCCTCTCCAGTAGCTGCTTGTCTTTCTTGAACTGGGGAGCCCAGAACTGGGCAGAGCACTCCTTAGGAGGCCTGACTAGGGCAGAGGAGAGGGGGAGGAGAGGCTCTTCTGCAAAAGAGCAGGGCATATTTTGTTGCAACGTTGCTGTTCTATTCGTCTGGTTCTTTCCTGCTTTTTAGGAACTGTCTTTCTGCTTCTGATGGCAGTGGGAAAGCATCTATTCATCAGTTTATTTGCAATGGGAGTATATAATAACAAGATGAACAAATGAGCTTTATGAAACCATATGGTGTGATTGTACCACAGCACTGCCAACTCTTCCCATGATTATTTAGCATTATGTTTTTTCATCAAAGAATCATTTGAATTAATGCAGATTTACTGGTAGCATCTGAACATTTTTACAGACATTATTTTCTTCAGGCGTAGCTGTGAGTGAATCTCAGGCGTTGCTGTCTTATGTACAGCGTTGTCAACTTCAGCTATTTCTTTATACAATTATATCAAAATAATTAAAAGAAAAATACTTTTTTTCCACATCTTGAGTTGAAAAAGGGGTTTGATTTAGCTGACTATGGTTGTACTATTTTCAGGCATGGACTTAATCCTGGCACGACTGGACTTAAATTAACTTTTATAGACTGGTAGTAACAATGCACTGACTCTTACTCCAGTGAAGTTCCATTTGTCTGAAACAGATTAGTTTAACTCTGCACTGACTTGGAACTGAACTACCCAGTAAAATTACTCAACTTATTAGTATATTCACACAAATTTTGGACTAGGCTACTTAGTCTGCCAGCACATGAATTGCCAGCTGAGCAATTGAACAAATATGTTCCAAAACTCCTACTTTGTTCACCAAACTCTCTGGTGCCACTGTTTTGCCGAATGCTCTTGGATCCTCTTTGTTGTTGCTCATACTCCATATTATAGCCAAGTAGCTGAATGAAGGAGTTGATACTTGTTGTCCTTGCCCTTGGGCCTAATCCCATCATGAATTTTAATCATAATTGATCAAGGAGGCCTCTGGCATACCCTGACAAATGTCTTCCTTGGAATGTCTTGCAGAATCTGCCTAATGTGCTCCATTGTAAGTATCCAGGAATTACCTACAAAAATATGCTGTGCTGCTTTAAATGTACTTGCACAATAATAGATGTGTTTGCGTAAGTAAAAGTGTAATGGGCATGTAGTTATTGATTCGTAATGTTATTTTATGGTTATTTCTATGTAGAAATATACTATTCTCATATGAACAATTCTGCAATATAAAACTGTTGCAGTGGAAAGAAACAGTTTTGTTACCAGAACCTTATTTGCAAGCCAAGCCCTGCTCCTGACATATGGGCTTATTGGTATTAGAGGTCTCTTTAGATGATGCTATGAGTCTTTAAAAGTACTTCTCTTCATTACCTTGCTTTCTGATGAGACTGGAAATGTTTCAGCATTTCAGGGAAAAGCATTTTCGCTAGCTGAAAATAACTTCTCTGTTGACACAGTGGAAAGGTGGCATTTTCAATGAAAAGCTCTCTGAATGTTTTTACAAGATGATAACAGGTTCTGTCTGTGAGTTCAAATTAGCTCTTTTGGTGTTTGTATTCTTCTTGATGTGCACACATACAGATTTTCTTAAGGGCTTCTAAATCTAGTCACTGACTATCACAAAACTTCTTGTCAGAACATATAAAGCAGAGGGAAAAAGTCAGCTATTGTACCATTTCTGTTGCATGTTGCTTGTCTTTGATCATTCCCATACAGAGCTTGTGGCATGCTGAGAGATGTGTTTTCTCTCTGTGTCTTGTCCAGATTGATCGTTAGCTACATGAGTCGGTCTCTTTGTTCAGCAGTTAAAAGCCAGAATCAGGCTGCCTTACTTAAAGCATGTTTAAAAACCCAGCAGTTCAGTTCATGCTGCAATTTAGGCTTTTTACCAGGAGGCATTATCTTTGTTTCCTGAGGGCATGGATAAATAGTCGAGGGGAAGGAGTGATCCCAAATGCTGAACTGTCATTTGAAAATAATGTGGAGGAACAGAACAGACTTCTTCATGATGCAAATTCCCCTATTAATTCACAGCACTGAGGCTTATGTTTGACGAGTTGGGCCTGCTACAGGACCTTTTGCCTGCATACATTGGTACTTCAGAATGTTATAGCCAGGTTGCTCGTAGCATTCTGCGTCTTACAGAACTTGTGATTGTGGGAGGCTGTTTTAGGAGCTGTTCTTGAAGCAATTTTCTTGTTTCAGATTTTTTAGTGATTATTAAGCCACACCCCGTCTTGGAGACCCAGAAGCAAAGAAGTCTGACTCAGTACTCATAATGAAGATCAAGCCAGTTTTGTCCGGATGTTTAAAGCTGCACTTCACAGGGGTTCTGTATACCGTAGACTTTTTTCAGGAAGGATTTATTACATCATCAGTGTTCCGAGATATGGCAATTAAAAACAATGCTAAAGTTTCTCCTGACAGCTTCCCTGCCTGACCCCATCTTTTGGCTTGCTTTTGTGGAGGCAGGTGTTTGGAGAGGGGCACTAATCCCTGACTTAAATATATGGCAGATCTTGTGCTGATCTAATTAGGATCTTGGTGGTGCCCTCTAACCCAGATTTACTGCTTGGACCTCTTCCTGTTTTCCTGACAAGCAAAGACAGCAAATACCTTTAGTTTGTGTAGCATCTGCTGGAACTATTTTCTGCAATAGCTCACAGAGTGCGAATTGCTAAGTAGGTCCCTTTGGATTTTGTATTGATTTGTTTTGCAGTGGCATGCTTGCTCCTAAAGGTTTATGCCTTCGGCCAGGTGCTTATTCTTCACCTCTTGGTTATGCTTACGCATCTGTGAAGAGGACCACTGAAAAAGGGAAATAGGTTGGAAGCTGAATTTTGTTTAGATGGCTTTATACACACATTTGGTTTTGTTTGCATGTGGAAGTTGCATTTGGTTAGAATGGGTACAGATATGAGATGGTGAAACTAGAGTGAGGGTGTGGACTGAGAAATAATGTTTTAACAATGTTTATAAATGGAGACATTTTTAATGTAACGTCACCTGTCAAGAGAACTTTGGAAGCTTTACTGATGGGGTAATTAGGTCTTGGTTTGCTTCCTTCCCTAAGAAAAGCTGAAATGATGTGATTTTATTCTTTATCAATATTTTCCCGGCTGTTGGATTCAGAAGCTTTGAATTACCTATTATCAGTTACAGGTTGACAAAACAAGATGTTTATTCTTGGCGTAACAACTGTGAGTGAGGAGAAGTCTTTCTGATGTAGCCATAGTATAAGCAAATTCAGCTTAGATTTTCTTTCATTTTTTCATCTGTGTCTTGGGCAAAACACGTGTGTCTGTGCTGAGAGGGACCTGAAATACCTGAGCACTTCAAAGACGTTGTGGTTGTTAGTGTAACTATTGACATTGCTATGAGTGCTGTCATTCAGTAGCTTGGGAAAACAACCAGTTCGCTTCCTTTCCTCTGTGTGGTGTTGTTCCTTTCACTGTTCAGTTTAAAACAGTTCATTTCACTGTGTTTTTATTTGTCTCATTTCTCATGGTGTTGTGTCTTGTGGATTAATCTTCTGTGCTCTGAGGCTTTGCAAGGGAAACAGCCGAAAGTATTAGAGCTGCTGTTCCAGCTGAGAGCAAAATGGTGTCACCTTGCACTGCAACAAAGATTGAAGAGACTCTTTTTAGAGCAGGATACAGGATGGACATTTTGTGCTGTTCCCTGTGCTTGCTTCAACATACTCATGACCAAGAGACTTGAGAGTTTCTGGCAATTTTTTTCTCCCACTAAGCATTGTATTGGGCCAGTGTTAGTTAAGATGGAAAGGATTAGTTGATGTTTCATTCCTTAAATCCCTGCCCTAGGGTTGGTAAGAGGAGGGATTTTCACTTCCCAAGACTCATATATTGAACCAAGGGGAGAAGTTGAAGCGGGTACATCCTGCCTGTCATTTGAAAGTGGGTGCATCCTGGCTCACATTTGGTAGCTAGTTTAAAAAAAAAAAAAAAAAAGCAACCCACCCCACCA